>CATIWO010832388.1:0-19424 GCA_949673435.1 Macaranga tanarius | reverse complement strand
TAATGAACCCAGTCGAGGCCGAAGCTATGTCAGTCAGGGAAGCGTTGAGTTGGGTTCGTGGTCTGCAGGTTGATACTCTTGTTGTGGAATCGGATTCTTTGCAGGTTATTCAACTTCTGCGGAAATCTTGTGCTGCTTCAGCATTGGGTTTCATTATTGATGATTGTCTTATTTTATTGAAACACTTTAAGGATGTAAGTGTTAGATTTGTTAGGAGATCAGCTAATGAAGCTGCTCATAAGTGTGCTAGGGCAGCTCATTATATGTCTGATTTTAGGGAATGGTCTTCTGTCCCTTCCTTTTTATCTTCTGTCATTGCTTCTGATGTTTCTCATTAATGGAGTTTTCTATTTCTCAAAAAAAAAAAATTACACACTGCAGCTATAGCAATTGAATAATAGTTTTAATTTCTCATCCTCTTTCATATTATTAAAAAAAAAATCATAAGTCACATAGTTCAACACCGCGATTACCACCACCATTACCCATCACTACCGCCACCACCCATGACCACCGCCACCATTAGTACACTAATACTGCCATCATTAGCAACATCACTTGATCACTACTGCCACTTCAAACCACCACCACAATAAAATCACTGCCATCCATAATGCCTACCTATCTCTATTTACAAAAAAAAATAATAATAATATAGGAATCGTTTTTGCCAGCCGATCTTTTCAAAAATAATTGTTTCAGAACAGGAAGCTGAAAAATTCCTCATAGCAACCTCCAATTTACCAAAATAACTGGCTCAAGCAACATATAGTTACCTAGAAAATGCAATCAGTTAAAAATAAAATTTGTTGAAATTGATAAAGGAGGAAGAGATTACTCAGTCTATGGCTAAAATAATTTATTTGTTCGATTCTGCCAGCTAATTTCCTCAACTTTAAATCAGAAAAGGGAGCTGAAAATCCTCATCATAATCTCATACTTCTCCATTTCCATGTATTTCCAAACAAAAAAAAATCAAAATCAACAACTCAAAAATTAAAAGACTACTACAACTAATATACTCTGTGACTTATGAGATAGAGAAGATCACTCAAGTCAGTTTGAATTTCCTGAGTCGTCACTATGATCTTCTCCTCTTCTCACAAAGTAAATCAGTTCAAAATGTATTTGCAAAGAGATGTGATGATTGAAGGGAACATGTTACCATCACCGTTGATAGAAGAGAGGAGGAGGAGGAGCAGGAGGTGATTAATCAAATCAAAGTCTTCTACATCAATCACCATCTTCTACATCAATTACTATCTTCTATTTTCCATTTACAAGACATATAATGTAAGCACAATTAGGGTTTTAAAGCAAAGGAGGTGCGGCAGCGATGAAGGAACTAAGAAAGGAGGAGCTTGAGGAGGAACTAATATAAATGCCTGGACAATTATGATAGAGATTGGATTCAGAAGAAAATTAGCTCTAGTATCTTCTATTTTGGTTAACTGTAAAGGGTAGAAGGTAGAAGGCATTGATGGGCAAAGACGTTTGGTGGAGGAAGGGTTTCTTTTCTTATATTTGGAAAAATTAAATATAAATGTTATTTTTATTAATTTTTTGATAAACTGAATTTTTTGATATATTTTTTAATTTTTATAAGAGAGTGTACTACGCTCTTATTTTGATGAAAAATTGGGGTGAATTGCCCAAATAGACTATGTGGGTGAAATAGTCCAAAAAGTTAATTTTGGGGGTAATTGCACTTTGGAAACAAGTTCAGGGGTGAATTGACACTTTAGCCAGTGCTAACATGGTCTTTTATATGACACTATTGATATGGGTTATACTTTTACATCAACTGCATATTTGCATAAAAAGACTAAATATTTTCAATTTGTAGCAATTTTGTCCTAAATTGTTTTGACATAAATATTTTAATTTTTCTAAATACAGTAGAATTTATTATTAAATATTATTTGTGTCCAAAATCAAAATTTCTAGTCTATTGACAAATTACAAAACCCAGCCTAAAAAATTTCTAGAATTTATGTTACAGAGAAATTTTAAAGAAGCCTTATGAAGAAAGGAGTTGAAACTTCTGGAATTTGGACTTAAATGTTGCAGTTAAGGAGCTGAAGAATAAAGAAAGGTTGGAGCTGAAGAGCTAAGAACCTTGAGGAAGGCACATGAATATTCTGGAACTTATTAAAGAGTTAAAGAAGAAACTAGGAATGAAATGGCTTGCAAACAACAAAATTAATTACAAGATTAATTGAAGAGAAAATACTGATGAAGAGTTTGCTTATAAAAGTAGTAGAAGAAAGAGCAACAAAACACAGCTAATCATTAACAATACATCTATAATCATTAACAATATTCATCAATTTATAGTAATTTCAATATTTACAATTTATTAGCCTTTTTTTTGTTTACAGCTTTCATATTCTGTTTAATCAAGTTTTCAAATACTTTTCTATTATAAGAATTTCCTGTTCTTCAATACAATCAATTATTATAAATTTTCTTATTCATATTATTTTGCCAAATTTACAAGAATTTACGTTGGAAACTAAGTAAATTGTGGTAAAAGAGTTTAAGGATTCACGTATTGTCTAAAGAAGTCAGCTCTTTTTCTTTGAGGAAACTATTCCTCTAGCACACTCACATTTAACTAGACCTAGTTTGCCAAAAACATAGAGCAGTAATTTTTTGGTATGTTCGGTGGTACCCATTCCAACGAGATGATCAGTTTTAAAAGTGGAGAAAAGATTTTTTGGGTTAGTAATCCAACCAATTTGTTTGTACAAATATGTAGTTTATTGAAATAAAATTTTATAGGCTCGATGCCTTAACATCAAACTTAAACCGAGACACCTTTCGGTTCTACACTTTTTAGCTATATAGGCCAAAATTCTAAAATTATCAATGTTATGACTACTACTAGTAAGGGCACTAATGTCAAGCTATTTTCTCAGAAGAAATGAAGTAAATTCAAGACTCAATATTACGGATGAATAAATCCTTTCAGAAATTTATGCAAAATTCTTGAATAATTATGTTAAATCAAAATTTGTGAAAGATAATAAAGTCGTTTGCCAAAATGAATGAGGCGTACCTTAAGTAAAGAGGCCAGAGCATTTCCCCAAAGATGATGGTTCAGCCCTAAGAAGAACCTGGGCATTCATCTAATGTTAAATTGACTTGGGCTTCGGCAAAGGCAGTGAAGCCGATTGGAACGGCAAAATGAGTGGCTCCAGCTTGGGATACTACTCTGGCAGTAACAGGAACGTCAGGGATGGTGCAATTTGATGAAGCATCACGATTTGATGAAGTGGTCACCTGGCTTCGGTCCGGTGATATGGCAGTGATGAGGAACGATGCAAGGGCTTAAGGTGAGCGGGGTGAGTGAAATTTGGTCAATGGAACATGGGCTACTGGTGTCAAAGAGTGGCATGAGGCGATGTAAATGCATGGACAAATGCTGGCCCTTGAGGTTATCATCGGTGGAGCTGCAATACAAGCCGAGGCAATGCTGTTTCAAGCTTGGGATGATGCAACAGGTAAGGCCCGAACTTGATTCGAAACGACAGAAGCAACAATAGTTGGTGATGTTTCGGTGGTGAGTAGGGTTGGTGTAGTGACGAGATAGTGATGATATGGGTGTTTGGTGAAAATAAGAGAAGAAGATGGTGATTTTTTTGGTCAAGAAAGATAAACCTTTCATTCATGATAAAAACATTCATGAGAGTACAACTTTAACTGAGAGAAAAAACTATACCTAAAAAATAAAACAAATATGCACTAAGTATAGAAATTCTCTCCGGGTAAAAATATGAAGATACCTACTTTGGACACCTGCGTTAACTGCATCTTAGATGTACTGAAAGAGCCAAACCGGAGCATAAGTTGATTGAGTTTTTCAAATCTTCACCTTAATAACTGCCTTAAATCTACCATTTGACTGCTCCAATGGAAAGATCAAGCACTAAAGTGGAAAAAAACTTCACACTAAAACTATAACTACAACAAAAACTTATTTATAAAACTATGAAAATATCCATTTAGATTTAAGTTTTCTCCTCAAATCAATGGAAAAGATCTATTATATATATAAAAAACCAAACAAATATAGTGATTTTTGGGCAAAAATCACTAAAGAGATGCCAAAACTAGAGGAGGAAGATGATGAGCAGTGGAAGAGGAAAAAAGGAGAGAGAGTAGTGAGAGAGGAAAATCTTTCTATTATGAAGAAGATGGTGATGGGTGGTAATAAGTTGGGGATTTTGAAATTGAGATTAATACACATATGGTGTCTAAACTTTTTCACTTTTTCTATTTTGGTGTTTCAATAATTTTTTTTTAAAATTAAGTATCTAAACTGCTAAAAATTTCTAAAATGGTATTTCTAGCAGGTTTTACAAGTTAAAGTGGTTATGTATCTTATTTTAAGTAGTAAATTGACTTAAATACCTTTTTTTATATTTAATTTTATTTTCTTTTTTATTCTAATAATTTTTAGGGATATTTTCAAAAATAGACCAAAAATAAAAAAATAACATCAAAAGTCACATTGACCCAAAATATTTTTAAAAATAGCATTAAATAAGTTTTTTTTTTTTTCAAATCTAGACCATATATAAGCTAACCTTTTTCAACTAAAATACAAACATTCCAAAACAAGCACTAATTCCTAAAAAAAACAGAAAATCAGCTCAAGAAAATCACGATCGATCAGTAAAAATTCTTCTCCAATCAGTTTCAAATTTCTTTTCAATCAATCAAATTCACGATTAGATCAAACTCGCATTTTATTTCTCCAATCGATTTCCGCTATTTTTTCTTCTGAATTTTATGACAGAAAATAACTTTCTTCAACAAATCAAGTTTCTGGATCTAAAAAAGCTAGATATGCAGCAACTTTATTCAACAAATCAGAGAAATCAACATTAGAACAATTACCGAAACATCATTGAAGATCAAAAGCAATAATCATTCACAAAACAAGTATGCACCTCAAAAACATATCAGATATGCTTTTCTATTTTTCTGTAATAATATTTTTTAATAAAAAATAATAAATTACGACTATAAAAAAAGATTGAAACTTGATTTAAACTATATAAAAGCTTTTTCAATGGTTATAAACAATAAGAACAATATTCGACATCAGTTTCTTAGAAACAAAAAAACAGCAATAAAAAGCAACAAGAAAAAATAAGAAATAACAAAAGAAGAAGTAAGAGAACAAAAGAAACAAAAAACAACAAGAAACAATAAAAGCTTAAACATCAGTGAAAAAAGCAACTTAAAGAAACAATAAGTAACAAAAACCTGAACCTGAGACAAAAACAACAAAAAGCAACAATGTCTAAAACAGAAAAATAACTAACCAGTTTCTTTGATTTTTTAATTACTGATATAATGGAAGTCATACCTGTCTTCATTCACTATAATGGGAACTTGAATAAAGTAATGGATTACGTTGATTTTAATGTGACAGGAATTACCATACAACCAAACTGCAGCTTTGATAAAATGTTGAAAATAATATCAGAGTGGCTTCGAATTAAAATAGATTTTCAGCAAATAGTCATAGAGTACAAAGTCAAAAAGAATTATCCACTTTTAAAAATAGAAGACAATCCAACTCTCTTCTTCTATTTTCAACAAAAGAAGAAAGAGCCTGATTTGATCAAATTACCTCTATGCATCACTATTGAGAAGAAGAAATTTTTAGAAACAAGTTTCAACACCAACATGCTGCAATAAAAATTAATAACTCAAATAGATATGGTATTAATTTAAGAACACAGCTCAACAAACATAGAAGCAAATAACCAAAATTCAGATTTTCTAGATTATGCAAAAATAATGACGGACAACCTTCTACTAGAAGATGGGAGTGAAGAATCATCAATAATCTGTAATAAAATAGCAACAGAACCTGAACAAGGTATAATATATAATAGTAAAGAAGAATTCAATAAAGCATTAAGACTTAGTGATGTCAAAAACTACTTCCAATACACATTTGTTAAGACAAACACTCTCAACTTTGTTGCTAAATACTTGGATAAAAAATGCAGCTGGGTGATAAAAGCTTCAAAAAATGGAAAAATAGATAAATTTATTGTTAAAAAGTTCAACAACATCTACACATACAGCATGGACATCAGATTAGCAGACCAAAGATAAGCAACAACAACTCTAGTGGCTGACTGAATAAAATTAAAATACCAGAGTGTCAAAACCATATACCCGCCAGCACATATAATGAGAGACATGAAAGAAAAGTATGAAATCAATATAAACTACCTAAAAGCATGGAGATCAAGAGAAAAGGCACTTCAAATGCTAAGAGGTAAACCGGATGAATCCTATACACTTTTACCAAGTTTCCTATATATGCTAACGACAACAAATCCAGGATCAATTGTTGACCTCGATATGAAATAAGACCACTCATTCCTCTATATGTTCATGGCACTTGATGCATCAATAAAAGGCTGGAAATATTGCAGACCTATTATAGTAGTCGATGGCATATTTCTGACAGGAACATATGGTGGCACACTACTTTCAGCAACAACACAAAATGCTAGTGGTAAAATCTTTCCTCTTGCTTTCTCTATTATTGACTTTGAAAATGATGAATCTTGGGAATGGTTCTTCAGAAAAATTAAATAAGCTTTTGGGTGTAGAGAAGGAATTTTTATAATTTCTGACAGACATGAAAGTATAGAAAAAGCAGTACAAGAAATATACCCTGAAGCAGCCTAAAATATTTGTATATACCATCTTTTAAACAACTTGAAAAACAACTTCAAAAAGCACTCAAAAAGAATTAAGGATTCTTTTTTTTCAACCAGCAAAAGCATACACCATTGAAGAGTTTGAGTACCACATGAATGACTTGGAAAAGATTGATGAAAGTATAACCCCATACCTGAAAAACATCAGGTATTATAAATGGGCTAGACCTTTCTCAATCAACAACAGATACTCAACAATAACTTCAAATATAGCTAAATCATTGAATGCGGTGATCAAGAAAGCTAAAGACTTGTCGATAACAATATTACTACAGTACCTGCATGCTTTAGTACAAGAATAGACCTATATAAATAAGAATCTTGCAAGATCAACATTCAGCAGGCTTGCAAAAAGATCACAAGATATGATTAATGACAACTACATGAAAAGCCTAAAGCCACAGGTTATATTATTACTTCTTTGTTTAATATTAGACACGTTGTTATTTTTTGTTACTGTTGCAATTGTTTATCATCCTACAATTATTTTTCATTTAATATTTATTTTTGAAATAGTTGATATTGTATTTAATGTTGCATTTTATATTACGAAAACAAAAAGAAATAATAAAATAACAAAAAGAGCAACAAGTCACACTGCTGTATTTTTATTTATGCTTTCCTCATTTTTTTAATTTCAATGCAAGTTAAACCTTTAACAGAAGAAATATTCACTGTCTATGACTTGAATACAACATTCATTGTTAAAATAGAAGAAAGAAAATGCACATGCAATAGGTTCCAAATCGATAAGTTGTTCACAAGCACTTGTAATATTGAAGCAAATGAATCAAGATCCGTATAAATATTGCTCACATTTTTACATAAAGCAGGCACTCTTGGAAACATACAAAGAAATAGTACATCCAATTCCAAATTAAACAACATATAAAATACCACATAAAGAGCAACATATACAAGTAGATCCACCACTGAGCAAAATAAAAGTTGGAAGACCAAAGAAAAGAAGAATAGAGTACCATGGGCGAATGGAAATAAAAACAAATATGGAAAGTGTGGACAACTTGGGTACAACAGAAAGACATGTAGAAATGCACCAAAAACAAATTAAAAAGAAACATTTCCTTTTTTATAAGTCCAAAATTTTTCATTCTTAGTGTAAGAATTCACATATTTTATTAATATGATTGTTGGTACATAATTTTTAATATTTCAGATCATTTTTGTTATTTTTTAATTTATTTGTTCATATTAATATCAGTAACAGTGAGAATTCAAAAAAAGAAACAAAATGCAACAACAGAGAAACAACAAAAAGCAATACAAAGCAACAACAAAATATAGCAAACATTATAAAAACAATAAAAGAAAAACAAGTAGAAATAAAAAGAAACAACATGAAACAAAAAGCAACAATCAAAATATATAAAAGACAACAAAAAGCAACAAAAGGAAACAACAAGAAAAAAAAAACATTAACACTTAAAACAATTCAAAAAAAAACTTTAAAACTTCTATTAATAAAAATAAATGTGCATTACAAACATTAAAACTTAATGTATTAAAAAACAAACTGTATTACAAGAAAAAAGATAAAAATAACTAAACAGTACTAAACCAACAAATAATTCTTAAATATCACTTCTTCAGCTTTTTTCTCTTTCTAATCTTCCCAGTCTGCTCTGAGTCGCTCACAATTTTACCATGAAGCTTTTTCATACTATACTGATACAGTGATAATGCAAGTCTTGATCTATAAACCTCAACATTAAAATTTTGTGGAATCTCCATACCATAAATAACATATTTAGTAAATGCACAAACAAAAGTTCCACAATCATTGAAAAAACCACTAAAAAGATTAACTTAATAATAAAAAAAAAGATACAAAAAAACTCTTACGGAGTTTCCTGAATAGGCAAATCAAAAAATAAATTCAACGCGTAAATATCCTTTATCACCAACAATTCGGTCAAAAAAAATCCTAAACTCTTTAAAAAAATTGGCAGTATCATACTATAAGCCTTAACAACTTTAGCAGTATAGGCATGAGTATCCTTCAAAGAATTATATAGGTAAATACCAATATTTGATGTTCAACCTTGCAAGAATTCAATGCTGTTGAGAATTGATATGAACAGGGAACATAATATGCTCAACATCAACCCATGGCTTTGCCATAAGCATCACATCTCCTAATATATACTTAGATGCAGTATGATTAAAAGAAAACATAAACTTATTTTTTGTAAACTGAGTATAAGATTTCTGCAAACTTCCATCTAATAATGCATTTATTGTTGTGAAATTCACAGTGCAACTTCCAGAACATTTCCCCCATTTTTTAAATTAATAAAAAATCAAATCAAGTTGCTACAAAAAAATAATAATAAGACAAAAAAAAAGATAATAAATAATAAAATAAGAAACATACAGAACAAGTGATGAGCTCTCCAAGATAAAACAAGGTATGAAACTATGTTTTGAAAGAAATTACAAAAACATTAAAGTTGAATCCAAATTTTAGAACCTCATATTTCTCAGAATACTTCAAATTTGACCTAACAAGAATAAACAAGAATATTAAAAAATAGATAATGTAACAAGCTCCTTATTATTCAAATTTAAAAAATAGATAATAAAAATAATATTCAAATTTGACCTAACACAAATAAAATAATTACTTTTTGCGCTTATAAGCTCCTTCATCAATCCATTTATTAAAAGCAACAAGCTCTTTTAAAATCAGGAGCACCATCAATACAATCATTAAAAAGCCAAGAAGCATAACAAGACTGGTGAATATCTTTTAAGCCTGCTCCTAAATCAAACTCCCTAACAAATGGAGATTTAACTTTCACACGTAGCTTAACAACTCTCCTTGCATGTGTTAAACTTTTAAGAACTATAGCTTGAACAAATATAGGTTTAACATATGGAACTATAGCTCTCATTGGATTATTAGATTCATTAACAGATACATTTACAGGTTCAGGTGTAGCTGCCTACATAAACAAAATACAATTAAAACAACATAAAAAATGAGAAAAGCAATAAAAATAAACAAAAAGAAACAACATGCAATAAACATAAAAAAAAAAAAAGAAATAATAAAAAATTTACCCTTCTCTGTCTGAAATAACATAAAAAATGAGAAAAGCAACAAAAAGAAACAACATGCAATAAATAGAAATAAAAAAAGAAACAATAAGAAACAAAAAGAAACAATAGAAAATTTACCCTTCTCTGTCTGCAACAACATAAAAAATGAGAAAAGCAACAAAAAGAAAAAAAAAAGAAACAACATACAACAAAAAGAAAAAAAAAGAAACAACATACAACAGACAGAAATAAAAAGAAACAATAAGAAATAAAAAGAAATAAGATAAAATTTATCCTTTTCTATCTGCAACAACATAAAAAAATGAGAAAAGCAACAAAAAGAAATAGCATGCAATAAATAGAAATAAAAAAGCAACAACAAAAAATAAAAAGAAACAACATAAAATTTACCCTTCTCTATCTAAAACTCTTCACAATAGCATTAATCTTCTTTAAAAATATATCATCAGAATCACTATCAGAAGAATCAAATTAGAGAGCAACTCCTGAAATATCATTTTTCTTCTCCTCTTCAATATTTTTCTTCAAATCTTTCTCGTTAGCATTTTTCTTCAGTTCTTCTTCATTTTCCTTCTCCTCTTTATTTTTCTTAACCTCTTCTTCACTTCCATTCTCTTCCTCTTCATTCCTCCTATTTTCTTCATCAGCACTGTTTCTTTCTTCAACAAAATCATTTTTTCCTTTACTCAAAGAAACAACATCCAAAAGAACTGATTGTGTTAAATTAGTATATATTTTAGGAGTTAATTTATGTTGATTAATTGTTTATTTGTGTTTAGAATAGGTAATTGCATGTGTTTGTGCTTTGTAGGGGTGTAAAAGACATTTATCAAGGCTAAAGATGGAAAAGCTTGAAGAAAACAAGGATTAGAAGTTGAATTTTTATCAAGAAAATTGACACAGGCAAGTACACGGCTGTGTATCTGGCCGTGTGTGCCTCAGGAAAGAATTGATATGTGCAACATTGAAGACACGACCATGTTATGATCCGTGTAGCATTTCGGATGAAGAATATGGGTAGAGACATGCCCGTGTCGGTAGTCATATAGGCTTTGGTTGAATGAGTTAAAGATACACACGGCCGGATGTTTGGCCATGTACTATTACGGATGATGAGACACAGGTCAAAATACGCCCGTGTAGCTTTCAGGAAATTTATACAAAGATATACACGGTTGGATGGAAGGCCGAGTAGAAGCACATGTTCAAGGCATGATCGAGACATGCCCGTGTAGTATTAGAAATTTAGATTAAATCAACTTTTTTATAATCCTTATCTTGGGGGAATCTAAGGTAATTAAAAGGAGGCTTAATTGAACAATTAAGGGGACATTCCAGAAGTGAAGAAAAGGAGTTCATAGCTTTGAGGGATCAAGATTGGAGATCAAGAATATTCAAGAGATTGGGATTCTTCCTTTACTTTCTAATTTCCTTGTAATTGGTGATGGAATTCTTTATTATTCTTTTGGATCTTATTTTTAATATGTCAGGCTAGTTAGTTTTCATTAGGGATTAAGGATCCAAAACTTGATTTAGTTGTTTTTTCTCTTCTTCTATTAATTCATTATTCCATGAAAAATTATGTTTATTATGCTTAATGCTTGTGAGTGCTTGATTACCATTTACTTAATTATGATTGAGAATATGCACTGAGAGATAATAATCTTAATTGAACTATAAACATAAATTGAGTTAATTCAGTGTTAGAGATAACTTGGGTTAGTTTAATTCCATAACAGGTTATGCATGAGTTTTATAATTTAATTGATTAGGGTTTGTGATTGCAATGAGAGTTGAGTTACAACATCTTAGTTAATGGTTATAAAATTAAGTAATTAAACTTTGAGAGAAGTTAATTACAACTTAATATTGCAAGGGATTTGCATGAATAATTGAATTATAAGAAGAGGATTGACTAATAATTGTGAGGTGAATTAATTTTCTAATGAGCTTTATTTCATTGATTGTTTATTATTCGTTTAATCTTCATTTGCATTTTATTTTCATAGATAGTAATTAAAAATCCATTGAATTAGTGAGCCTTAAACAATTAGAGTAAGATTTTAGGGTGGATAGATCATAATCTCTGTGGGACGACTTTGTTATAATATATGTTGATTCTGTATACTTGCAGAGTTCTAAAATAGGCAAACTAGTTTTTGGCGCTATTACCGGGGATTGTTGATCTAACATCCAATTAGATTGTATCTCTTTTGGATTAAGGCATTTAGTTTTGTTTTTATTTTACCTTGCTTTATTTTGATTGCAGGTGTATGCATAATACTCAACGATCAGGCAAAGAGAAACTTTTATACGTGCCAGAGCTTACTAAGTTTAAGAAATCAAACAGAAAATAGACAAAGGATAAATTAAAGGAGAAAGCATAAAAGATTGAACCAATCAAGATGCCCGACGATAGGAATGATAATAGGGCGAATAAGGCTCGTGCTGATAATAGGGTCCTCTTGGACACATCTATACCGGGATTGGGTGGCACTCAACGTAGCATTGCTAGACCATCCATTAATTCCAACAACTTTGAGATTAAGCCATCTTTGATTCAGATGATTGAGCAAATGGTTAAGTTCTTTGGCATGATAAACGAAGATCCCAATGACCATATTACTGAGTTTTTGGAAATTTGTGACATCATTAAATTTAATTGTGTGACCGAAGATGCATTAAGGCTGTGCTTATTTCCTTTTACCTCAAAGGACAAGGTAAAAATTTGGTTGAAAATGCAACCAGCTAGTTCATTCACGAGATGGGATGATTTAGCAAAGGCTTTCCTTACTAAGTACTTTCCACCTTTGAAGATAGCTAAAGTTGTAAAGGAGATTATCTCGTTTCAGTAATTTAAACATGAGTCGATGAGCGAGGTGTGGGAAAAGTTTACTAATTTGCAGAGAATTTGTCCATATCATGGATTACCTAAAGATATGCTTATATATACCTTCTACAATGGAGTTACACTGACTACTCATGATTTCATTGATTCTAAGGCTAGTTGTTCATTGATGAGGAAGACGGTAGATGAGGCTACATTGATCCTAGAGACTATGGCGTTTGATAGTTATTTATAGTGGGCAAGATCGAGGTGGATGGTGTGATAGCCCTTTAAGCATAAATTTTTGCACTCTTCAAGCAACTTGGAAACCTTACACACAAAGCCAATGCAGCCCCTACATAATTCTAAGGTGAGCAATGTCATATAATGGGCAATATGGGTGTTGAGTTTGTTTCATGTAATGTAGGAAATTTTGGAGACAATGGTGTGGAGCAAGCTAACTATGTGGGGAACCAATTCCAAGGGAGGCAAGCCAATAATCCTTACTCCAACACATATAATCCGGGATCGTGAAACCATCCAAATTTTTCATAGAGTAACAATATGGCTACACCAAATAACATGGCGAAGGCTCAAGATCCCCCAGGTTTTCAATAACCACAATAAGATATGTTGGCATCTGTAGAGAACAAATTAGATAAATTTTTGGATGCCATCACTACCAAACTATCGAGCCAAGATGAGAGTCAAAAGAGGATGGAGGCAAAGTTTGATCAGATTGCAAAGAATCACTCATTTTTTATTCAAAAGATCGAAGTTCAGTTAGGACAGCTTGCTAATACCGTTTCCACATGAGGACAAAGGAATCTCCCTAGCAATACTAAAGCAAACCAAGGGACATCAAGGCTATCACTCTTAGGAGTGGTAAGGAGCTACAGACCAAAGAGGAACTAAAGGATGAGACAAAAGCTGATGAAAAAAAGGATCCTAACATAAAGAAAGAGGATTCAATAAAGGGAAAGGTTGTAGAGAAAAATGAAGCCAAGGTGGAAAGTTCATCTCCACCACTTGCACCTAAGATTCCTTTTCTACAAAGGTTGAGGAAACAAAAGGATGGTGAATAATTCAGTAAATTTTTAGAGATCTTTAAAAAGCTATAAATCAATATCCCATTGGCGGAGGCATTAGTGCAAATGCTCAAGTATGCTAAGTACTTAAAGGAGATCATCACAAACAAGCGTACATGGAATACTTATAAGACAGTACCATTGGGAGAGACGTATAGCTCGATCATCTCAAAGAAATTGCCTATTAAACTTAAGGATCCAGGGAGCTTTACAATTCCATGCATTGTTGGGACTAATGAGTTTTCATATTGTCTATGTGACTTAGGTGCTAGTATTAACTTAATGCCTTTGTCTATTTTTAGGAAACTTGGATTAGGAAACGTCAAGGCAACCAACATGACATTGCAATTGACGGATCACTCAATTAAAAGGCCATATAGAGTGGTTGAAGACGTGCTCACCAAAGTAGATAGGTTTATCTTTCTCGTTGACTTCGTAATTTTAGATTTTGAGGAAGATAGGCATTGTCCATTGATCTTAGGTAGACCATTCCTTAATACTGGTAGGGCTTTGATTGATGTGTATGAAGGCAAGCTTACACTAAGGGTATGGAATTAGAGTGTTGAATTTATCAAGTCTAAGCTCATGAAATATCCCTTAAATGATGAGGCATGTATGAAAATAACATCAATAGATGATTATGTTATGCAAGAAAATTTTTCACTCTATGCTAGTGATGATAAAGAGTGGAAATCTATCGACACTAAGGATGATGATGAGATCACATAAACAAAAATTAGAAGTGATAATTCTACACCTCCATTTATTGAAAAACCATATAAACTAGAACTCAAACTATTGCCTAATCACTTGAGACATACATTCTTAGGTAAGAATAACACACTACCTATTATCATATATAATAAATTAGATGTTGAGCAAGAGAGAAAGGTGTGTGAGGTAGTGAGGAAGAGAGCTAGAGCATTGGGGTGGCAGATTTCTGACATAAAGGGAATTAGTCCCTATATTGTCATGTATAGGATACATATAGAGGAGGGATATAAACCAACAGCTGAGAGGCAAAGGAGGCTAAACCCAAATATAAAAGAGGTAGTGAAAAAAGAAATAGTTAAGCTTTTAGATGCATGAATTATTTACCCTATTTCTGACAGTGAGTGGGTTAGCCCGGTGTAATGTATGCCAAAGAAGAGCGGGATGACTGTAGTAGAGAATAATGAGGGTGAACAAATTTCTAAGAGAGTGGTAGATGGGTGGAGAGTGTGTATCGATTATAGGAAGTTAAATAATGTCACTAGGAAGGACCATTTTCCCCTTCCCTTTATTAATCAACTGCTAGAGAGGATAGCGGGTCATGCATTCTATTATTTTCTTAATGGTTACTCAGGCTATAACCAGATTTTCATCTATTGAGGACCAAGAGAAAACTACATTTACATGTCCTTATGGTACATTTGCATATAGGCGTATGCCTTTTGGTTTGTGTAATGCATCCGCCACTTTTCAACGATGAATGATGGCATTATTTTTTGACTCAATTGAGCACATTATGGAAGTGTTTATGGATGATTTCTCTATTTTTGGTAGTTCCTTTGATTTATATTTAGCTAACCTTGACAAGGTATTAAAATATTGTGAAGAGACTAACCTCGTGCTTAATTAGGAGAAATTCCATTTTATGGTAGATGAGGGGATAGTCTTGGGCCATAAAATTTTGAGCAAGGGAATTGAAGTGGATTAAGCCAAAACAGAGATCATAGAGAAGTTTCCACCACCTATAACACTCAAGAGAGTTAGAGGTTTGTTAGGGCATGCCAGTTTTTACCGTTGGTTTATTAAGGAGTTTTCTTTAATTGCTAAACCTCTAACTAATTTGTTAATTAAGGATGTACCATTTATCTTCGATGATGTGTGTTTGAGTGCTTTTGACAGGTTAAAGAAGGCATTGGTATCAGCACCTATAATCACACCTCCAGATTGGTCTCTACCATTTGAGCTTATATGTGATGCAAGTGATTATGCTATTAGAGCTGTGTTGGGACAAAGGAAGGACAATCGCTTGCATGTGATCTACTATGCTAGTAGAACACTATATGATGCTCAACTCAACTACACCACCACTGAAAAGGAGATGTTGGCAGTTGTTTTTGCTGTAGATAAATTTTGTTCCTATCTCTTTGGATTAAAAACTATCATCTACACTGACCATTCTACCATTTGACACCTTCTAGCTAAAAAAGATGCCTGTTGTAGGAATTCGACATTGAAATCAAGGATAAAAAGTGCTCAAAGGAACTTGGTGGCAGATCATCTATCTCGGTTAGAGAAAGAGAAAGAGGTAGAGGGCACAACACAGACCATTAGGGATAGTTATTTGGATGAGTTTCTATTGGCATTACATTATTTAGTAACCCCTTGGTATACTGACATTATAAATTAACTTGTAAGGGGTGTGCTATCGGATGACTTATCGCATCAACAAAGGAAGTGGTTTTTATGGGAGGTAAGGCAATACTTATGGGAAGAACCTTACCATTACAAAACTTGTGGAGATGGTTTAATCAGAAGATGCATTCCCGACTCTAAGGTTAGTGATGTGTTATCTCATTATCATGATTTGATGTATGGATGACACTATAGCGCATCAAAGACGTCTGCTAAGGTGTTAGAAAGTGGTTTCTTTAGGCCAACATTGTTTAAGGATGCTAGGGATTACGTCCTCTATTATGATAGTTGTCAAAGGTTGGGCAATATTTTAAAGTGACATGAGATGCCTATCACATCTATTTAAGAGGTAGAGATCTTTGATGTATGGGGTCTAGACTTTATGGGACCTTTTCCTTCTTCTTATGGGAATCAATACATCCTTGTGTGTATAGACTATATTTTTAAGTGGGTAAAGGCCATTGCTATACCCACTAATGATGCAAAGGTTGTGGTGAAATTCCTTAAGAAGTTGTTCACTAGATTTGGAGTACCACGAGCTATTATCAGTGATGGGGGGAAGCATTTTTGCAATTACCAATTTGCTACCCTTTTGAAGAAATATAATGTGCACCATAAGGTGGCAACACCTTATCACCCTCAGACAAGTGGACAAGTGGAAGTAACAAACCATGAGCTTAAAAAGATCTTAGAGAAGACGATTGGAAGCTCGAGGAAGGATTGGGCGGCCAAATTAGATGACACACTATGGGCATACAGAACAGCATTCAAAACACCAATTGGCATGTCACCATTTAGGTTGGTGTTTGGCAAGGCATGTCATCTACCCGTCGAGCTCGAACATCGTGCATATTGGGCAATAAAGATACTGAACTTTGATTTAAAGGCTGCAGGAGAAAAAAGGCTATTGAAATTGAATGAACTTGATGAGATACGCCTCCAAGCTTATGAAAATGCCAAGCTCTTCAAGGAAAAGATAAAGAAGTGGCATGATGGACACATCATAGTAACACTAAATCGCCAATTTGGTTGGTAGGCGATTTAGTGTTACTATATAACTCAAGTCTTCATTTATTTCCAGGTAAGGTAAAGTCTAGATGGAGTGGACCTTTTCAAGTAGTCCAAACTTTTCCTCATACTGCAATTGAGCTCGAGAATGACAAAGGTGACAAGTTCAAGGTAAATGGGCAAAGATATAAGCTCTACTATGGAGGTTTGTGGGAAAAGGATAAGGAAGTTATTTCCTTTGATGCCAAGGCTAATTCTACTTAGCTTTGAAGGGAAGGTTGAGCTAAAGACCAAAAATTAGCACTTGTTGGGAGGCAACCCAATTATAGTCTAGATTTTGAGTATTTTTAGTTTAGTTCAGTTTTGCTTTTAGTTTAGCTTTTTCTTTAGGTTCTTTTACTTTATTTTTGTTTGATATTTTAGGTTAGCCAATACAATGAATGCTTAAGGGAAGAAGAAATTTGAAGAAGAGGCAAAGAAGTACCTACACGGGCTGATACACGGTCGTGTCCAGGTACGCACTTTATACACGGACACACACACGCCCATGTCCCCTACCGTGTTTGAATTATTGAATTTTAAGAAATTGGACAAAGCACAATATGCCTGTGTCCAAAATCATGTGTCTGACCATGTACATTAGGGTTTCCGAAGCATCAATTGAGGAAAACACGGCCTCCTACATTCTCGTGTGGTTGACCGTGTCTTCAACTTTAAATTTGCAATCCTAAACCTAACAGGGTAGTAACATGCCCGTGTGTTAATTGGTAAATTTAAAACCAAGCCAAACACGGGGGGATACATGCCCGTATAATAAACTGTGTAAGATATTTGAAATTAGGTTATGCATTAAATATGGTTTGAGACACGCCCGTGTCTCAAGCCGTGTACATCGATGGTTTAATCCTAAATTAGACACGGTCATAGACACGCCCATGTTGTCAATCGTGTATTCCATTAAACCTTTCATTTTCTGCGAGACATGCCCGTGTCCTACTGCATATGCCCATGTATCGTCTATTTTTAAATAAAAATTAGGTTAGTTTTCAAATATAAAAACTTCACGGCTCTTCATTTTCTCTCTTTCAGAGTGCCGATCTCCCTCTTTTCGGCCTACCAACCATTTTTTGGTTACTTTTGCTCGCCTTCTCTCAATTTTCATCATCGTTCCTTTTTCTCTCTCCTCAGCCATCTCTGACTCGTGCCCAAAATGCATCAAAACCATATCCACACAGACTCACCTTTCTTCTTCTCGCTGATCTAGGCCGTCGGCTGCACCACTTCAGGTGCCGATGAATGATCCTCTGCCATAGGTAACCGCTTCAGCCACCGCTCCAGCCACCGCTTCCACCCTCCATCCATGCCTTTAATTTCGCGATGCACACTACACAGCCAAGGTACATACTTTGTTACCCTTACCTATTGAGCCTAGTCGTTATCCTTCACAGCATGATTTAGAGACACTAGGTATTTGGGTTGAGATTAATGCTAGATTATCCCATGGTTATTTGTCTGCTTTGTTGGCCATTAGGGACCCTTGTTATCACGAGGTGTTTGTTGAGTTCCTTATTTTTTCAAGATGGAAAAGTAGGGCCTTGTGGATATTGTTAAACCTAATGTGATTAGGTTTCAACTGGATGGGGTAGCATTTTTAATTTCCATTATGGATTTTGGAGTTAGGATGAGGATATATAGCCCTGAGTTTGTGCAGACTAATAAGTATAGGCAGTCATGGTTAGATTTCCCTCCATATGATCATAACATTATTCCTTTCTTTTGGGATGCACATATTAGACCTGGTGCTGGTATACGATATGAGCCCACCAAATCTAAGAGCACATGTTTAGCTTCCCCTGTACTGCGTATCTTACATAGGATTATAGCCTTCTATTTGTGGATGTAGAGAGAGAGCACTGTTGTTGTCACTAGGAGAGATTTGTTTTATTTGTACTGTTTGGAGATGGGACGCCAGTAGGAGTGTGCAAAAATAACTAAAAAATTGAACCGAACCGAACTAGTCAGTTTAGTTCGGTTTTCAGAAATAAAATATTAATTCGGTTTAAACTTCAGTTTTCAGAGTGAAAAAATATATTAAACCGAACTGAAATGAATTTTTTGTATATTTAAAATTTTATATATATTTATAGGTCGGTTTGATTGGTTTAGTACTAATATTTTAAATTTTATTAATAATTTTAGTTTCTAAATATATAAAACTCTTAATAAAATTATTTACTACCAAAAAAATTCTAACAA
>CATIWO010832385.1:0-15520 GCA_949673435.1 Macaranga tanarius | reverse complement strand
TAATATTTATTAATTAAAATTATAAAATAATAATTTTTATTACTATTTTTTATATTGTGAACTTAATTAAGATAGAAATTACAAATTTAAAATTTTTTATTTAAAATAATTAATTTCAATTTTAAATTGACAAGAAAAGTTTTTAATATTCACTTAAAAATATTTTATTTATATGTATAGTTTTGAATAATATCAATTTAAAATTCAAATAAAATTTATCTTTGCATAATTAATTTTTGTTGACTATTTAATTATGATTTTTAAATTTTTAAAAATATTTTCTTTGTATTATAGTTTTGAATAATGTTAATTTAAAATTAAAATAAGATTAATATTTCCATAATTAATTTTTTAATTATGTAATTTTGAATTTAAAATTTTTATAATTTGTAATGTAAAATTCATAATATTTTATAATTTTTTTTCATAATCTAAATTTTTATGATTTTATAAATATTAAAATATTTTTAGTTTTCTTTTATATTATTAAAATTTTAATTTTAAAAAAACTTTTTAATTCATAAAAAATTGTAAATAATATTTTTATTATTTTTAGTTATTGGATATGGATTTTTTAATATAGGTAAAAAAATTTTTTGACAAGATTAATTAATTAGTTTAATGTATTGGTGGTCATCAAACTTTGCACTTGTTTTATTTTGGGTACTAAACTTTAATTAATTTAATTTCAGTCACCAATCTGAGTTGACAGATGACTTGTACGTTGATATGGCGAATATTCTTGGAATATTCGGCTTCCGGTACCGGGTGACCACCAGATAAAATAAAATTAAAGTTGATTTACCTCTATGAAACAAATTAAAATTCAGTATCTAAAATGAAATAAGTGCACACTTTAGTGACCACCGATATGTGTAACCCTAGTCTTTACAATTGTTTTTGTCCATAAATACTTTACTATTACTATTTTACTCTAAAATTTAACTATAGCATATATATAAATTTATATTTTCTGTATACATATAGAAATTAATAAAAAAAACTAAAACCTATTTTGAAGTATGAATACCTTATTTGTAAAATATATAATATAAAAATATTACTGGATTAGAAAATAAAATTTAACTATAGCATATATATAAATTTATATTTTCTGTATATATATAGAAATTAATGAAAAAACTAAAACCTTTTTTTTTTTTTATATATGAATCACTGATATTCAGAGCTCATTAGACTCTAACTAATTCGGTTCAATCCAGGTAGGATCACAAGGGCGGCAAAAGGTCTTCCAACAACTATTTAGCGTGACTAAAACCAATTTTGAAGTATGAATACCTTATTTGTAAAATAATGTAAAAATATTATTGGATTAGAAAATAAAATAAATGTTAATATTTATCTTTATTTTTTAATATTTACATAATAAACTATAAATTAGTAAAATATTTGTATATTATATTATGTTTGAATAATTTATAAATATGATTTTTTATCTTTTATTGAAATATTAATTATTTTAATTTTTTACTTATAAATAATAAAATATTTTTAAATTATATTGCATTTAAAAAATTCATAACTATAATTTAATTAGAAGTGTTTATGTAATACCCTCTACATATGGCCACAATCGGGTTCATACATGTGGTTAAAGAAAATTATCCCACAATAGCATGAATATATATATATATATATATATATAAATGTAGATATATACCATGCACATACATTGCTTACCACACATTATATTCATACAAGTGATTGAAACAATTGGTTAATTATATGCATAATTTTTTTTTAAAAAAAAAAGTTGGTCTGCGACAGGGAACTGGCGCTCGCCAGTGTCTGGAAGCAGTCAGGAGACTGGCTGATCTCCAGTCACTAGCGCTCGCTAGTGCCTGGAGGCAGCCCCTCCTTTGTTTCAGCTTATAATTGCTTAAATTCTTCCCTACTAGCATTGTACACATAAAATGCTTGTTGGACCAAGTTTTTCACACATTTTCATAAATTACTCATTCAAATAACATACATAAATTTAGCATCTTCACAACCATATATATAAACTTCACAATCCATTCCTTTAATGCACATTACATAGTGTATTCCAAATAAAATATTACATATGATCAAAGTGTTCATAGTATTATCATAAAATGCAAGTAGTGCATGACAATGAGGATGGGAGATAATTTTACCAAGTACGCCTTCAGCCCACTTAAGGTCACTATCAATACAAACTTTAAGCTTTGTCTAACTATATCTTGAAAATATAGTTGAAAAGGGGTGAGCTTGCTACTCAGTAAGCAATTACTAATATAAATATATATATATATCACTCCTCAAGAACCAATTAAGCTAACAAGTATAACAAATGTTTAATAGTCTAAGATTCAAATATGAATTATAACCTCAATTCCAACAAAAATCAATCATATATAAAAATCACGTTGAAAGTATACAGAAAATATACGAAAATATATATACCAAACCTATACATAAGGTATACAAGATTTAGCGTACATTTTAAAACATTCCTAATACATATCAATATATACATGTCACAGTTATATAAAATAACAATCATGTAAGTTCACATAAAATTAGAATTCATTCATTTATATCACAACATCATAATTTGGTATCCGGCCGGAACCTTTCTCACACGTTCACCTCACACTTAGCCATTGTTGGCTTAATCTTCACAATCATATTTCTCACAAGTGGCCACGTATTGAGACTATCCGCCCGGCTCAATCCCAGTTCTTATCCTCACATATAAATTTTTGAGTAGTTATCCGCCCAAATCAGTTTGCCTATCTCACAATTAATATTTCATATGTGGCCACTACTGAAACTATTATCCCGACTCAGTCTCAGATTTCACAATCAGTGGAGGCTATCCGCCCGGCTTAGCCCTACTATCACACGTATACCTCACATTTCCTCACCATCATTCAATATCCACATAAATATATATAGTTCACATTCAATTAATCCATTCAGTCACAATTCACAATTCTCATAATCTATATAATTCATTTCATACCACATCTTGTGACTTGCCCAATTCATACATAGTAATATAATTCTTATATTTAAGAGAATCAATATATATACATTATATTAATAAAAATTTACGCTTCCAATTCTTTGAAGGAGAAAAGCTTTTCCTAATGACTAATGAATGGTGTCTTCTTTATCCTTATCAACTCCTACATATAACCATATATCAAGTTCACATAACCATATATCAATCTCACATAACCATATGGCACTCGCACCCCAAATGCAACTAGGTGCAACTCAATGCTCAAAATTTGATATCCAAATGATGCACACACAAGTCCAATGACCATGATTTTCCTATTAAAGCTATAATTATGAGTCTACTACCAATTCCAATTAGAATTACTTAATTCAAACATGTATAAAATTATATATGAATTTTTGATTAAAATCAGATAAAACAGGGTCATCAACATGAGCATTAAAATTTCAAACCCTGTTAAACCATCCTAACAATATATTCAGTTTAAGCTCAAAACATAAAAGTTATAGAGGACTCTTTGAAGTTTCTAGAGCATCCAACATTGCCTAATTTAGATCTCTATAACTCAATTTATGGTAAAAATACTAGGACTGGTGAAAAAGGAAAATCGAGCACGAATTCACAACGATCAAAACTTAACTTCAATTAACAAAAATACATGCATAACTTACCAAATGATACTTCAATAACTTATAGATCTCCTAAAGCTTTTCAAAATTATTATTTGATAAAAAGTGTAAGATTAAAATCTCCTAAAACCTCTTAAAATCCTCTTTTTCTTCCTAGTAGAATTCTTTACTACCCACATACACACACACACACACATACACACACACACACACTAATCACAAGCTTCCAATTGTGTATGTAGGTATCCCCTTAATTAATGCATAGTTTTAATTAAAGAATAAAATCTAGATAATTATAGAAATTTATCACCATAGTATCCTTTCACCACCTTAATGAAATAAGATTATTACATAATAACCCATAACTTTCTATTATGTTAATCTACTCCCATTTATATTACAATTAGGCCCTTCTCTACAATTCATACACATGCCCAAACTTAAATATAATCCATGAATCTACTCTATATATTATGAAAGATATAATGTATGGATGAGGTATCTATGGTGTGGGTATTATAATTCTCCCCTCATTAAAGAAAATTTCATGCCTAAAATTTACCACTCACCACTTCCAAAAAATAAATATAGGTACTTCTGTCTCATCTGTTCCTCCACCTTCCACGTTGCTTCTCTACGAGAATGATGACTCTATTTTACCTTCACTATTGGTATTTTTTTGTTCCTTAACTGCTTCATCTTTCGATCTAAAATTTTTATTGGTCCTTCTACATAGGTTAGCATCTCAAAAATTTCTATCTCCGGTTCTTGTATGATGTAACTTGGATCTGATCAGTATCGCCTTAATGTCGACACATAAAATACATCATGAATGGAAGATAATTCTTTTAGTAAAGCCAATCTGTATGCCAATAGTCTAATCTTCTCTGTAATCTCATAGGGTCCAATATATCTTGAACTCAATTTTTCCTGTTTGCCAAATCTCAAAACCCTTTTCCATTATGACACCTTTAAGAAAATCTTCTCTCCCACCTGGTATTCCATTTCCTTTCAATGTTGGTTTACATAACTCTTCTATCGATCTTGTGCTGCTTTGAGACATTTCTTAACTACTTGTATTTTATCAACTGTTTCTTGAATCAACTCAGGCCTTTCTAATTTTTTTAATCCCTCTACATCCCAACACACTAGACTTCGATATTTTCTTCTATATAAAGCCTCATAAGGAGCCATTCTGATGCTGAAGTGATAACTGTTATTATATGCAAACTCTATCAATGGTAAATGATCATCCCAATTTTTCTTTAAACTTATGTACGGAAGCTCTCATCATTTCTTCCAAAGTCTGAATAGTTCTCTCTGACTGTCCATCCGTTTGAGGATGAAAAGTCGTACTGAAATGCAATTTTATTTCTAAAGCCTTTTGTAAACTTCCCTAAAAATGCGAAGTGAATCTAGGATCTCTGTCGAACACAATTAACAAAGGAACTCTATGCAGTCTCACAATTACTGAAATGTACAAAGAGGCTAATTTGTCCAAAGAGTCAGTTATTTGAACCGGCAGGAAATGAGCCAATTTGGTCAATCTATCCACTATTACCAACATGACATCATATTTTTGAAATGTACGGGGTAACCCAAGCACAAAATCCATAGTAATCTTTTTCTATTTCCATTATGGTATCGTCAAAGGACACAGCGTCCCAGCCGGGGCTTGATATTTAGCTTTCACTTGTTGGCATGTTAAACATCTTGTAATGAATTCTGCTATATCTTTTCTTATTGTTGACCACTAATAGAAAGGCTTCAAGTCTTAATACATTTTAGTACTACCTGGATGCATTGTATAAAGGGCAGAGTGAGCTTCATTCATGATTTACCTCCTTAGCTCTCCAATATCCAGTATGCACATACAATCTCCCATCATCAACATACCATCCTCTGTGACTGCAAATTGAGAATTGGTTATGGCTTCTACTTTTCTTTCATCTTCTTTAAATATGAGTCTTCCATTTGAGTATTTTAAATTTGATCTCTCAATGATGGTTTAACTTGTAAGGTAGCTAATAAATGACCTTTTCCAATTTTAAGTATAGTATTCATTGCCCGCAAAAGCCACTAAATTGCCCACATCATAACAAATTATCCCAGCAGAGCATTCTACTATTTTTCAGCTCAAAGCATCTGCTACCATATTTGCCTTTCCCGGGTGATACTCAATGGTACAATCATAATCTTTTAATAGTTCTATTCATCTTCATTGCATCAAGTTTAGTTCCTTATGAGTAGGGATATACTTCAATCTTTTATGTCTCCCCATATAAATGATGCCTCCAAGTCTTTAATGCATGAATAATAACGGCTAATTCTAAATCATGTGTCGGGTAGTTCATCTTATGTGGTCGTAATTGCCTGGATGCATAATCAATCACCCTTCCAGTTTGTATGAGTACACATCCTAATCCTTATCTTGAAGCATCAGTATACACTACGTAACCTCCATTTCCAGTTGTTAAAGCAAGTACAGTAGCAGTAGTGAGAGCTTCTTTCAACCTCTCAAAACTACGTTGGCGTGTTGTATTCCATTAAAAAAACATTCTTTTTCAATAGATTAGTTAAAGGCCTAGCAATTGTGAAAAAATCTTTCATAAATCTTCTATAATACCTATCTAATCCTAAGAAACTCTGAACTTCTGTTACATTTTGAGGCGGTTCCTACACTAGAATAGCTTTAATCTTTGATGGATCTGGCTTCGCTCCTTCCTTATATACTATATGCCTAAGAAATGCAATTTTTTCTATCCAGAACTCACATTTACTAAATTTAGCATACAACTGCTTCTCCCATAATATTTGTAGAGCTATTTGAATATACTTTTCATATTTTTCCCGACTTGGAGAGTAAATAAGTATATCATCGATGAAAATAATAAAAAACTGATCTAAATATGACTGGAAAATTTTATTCATTAATGACATAAAAGTTGCTGGTGCGTTGATCAGTTCAAAAGGCATCACAAGAAATTCATAATGCCCATATCTAGTTTTGAATGTAGTCTTAGAAATAGAAGGTTCTATCACCCAAAGTTGCCAATAACTGGATCTCTGATCAATCTTCAAAAATATGAAAGCATATTTTAACCGGTCAAGAAAATCATCAATTTTAGGCAAAGGATATTTATTCTTTACTATGATTCTGTTCAATTACCTATAGTTAATACACAATCTCATGCTTCCATCTTGGCTTAATAAACCCTTTTTCTAATAATACCTCCAATTACTTCTTCAATTCCTTCAACTCTAGTGATGTCATCCGGTATGGTGCAATTGATATTGGCGCTGCCCTTGGTATGGTCTCAATTTTCCTTCAACTCTAGTGATGCCATCCGGTATGGTGCAATTAATATTGGCACTGCTCTTGGTATGGTCTCAATTTTAAAATTCACTTTTCGATATGGTGATAATTCTAGTAATTCATCTAAAAATACATCTGGAAATTCTTTAACAGCGGGTACATCCATTATTCCTAGACTAACCTTCAACGTGTCAACAATGTTGGACAAATATGCTTCACACCTATCTCTAATTTATTGAAAAGCTATTGTGGCTGAAATTAAATAAACAGGGATGATTTTTCTTTTACCTACTAAAACTATCTTTCTTTGCTCCAAAATATCGATGATTACTTCTTTTGTATAACAGTTCACAATAGGATGATGGTTGGATAGCCAATCCATCCCCAAAATAACATTAAATTATTCTAAATTGATCACTACTAAGTCAGTATGTAAAATTCTACCTTATACTTCTTAAAACAGGCTTTAATCATCATGTTAACAATCACAGTACCCCCAGCAAGTATAGATACACACATATTATATCCTAATGATTCATTGATGCCATGAATTTTCAATGCAAACTCATAGGATATAAATGAACATGTGGACCCAAGATCTATTAAATAAATATATTATGACCAAGGATGGTAAATGTACCTGTAACCATGTCCAGTGTAATTAGAGCCTCTTGGCTTGTAATGGCATACACCCTAGCTTGACTTTGAGTTTGCTTAATTGATCCCATTGGTGTGGATGTGCCAACTTCATTTCTTTTTCCACGACCTCTACCTCAACTAATCTGAGGATTATTTTCTCCTGCACTATTTTGCCCTATTACCTGAGGTCCCTCAACATTCTTCCTTGCTGGATAATCTCTAATAATATGCCCTAGTCAGCTACCATAGTAACATATGACTACTCGAGGCCCCCAACATTCCCCAAAATGGAATCTACCATATTTGTTGTATGTAGAGGTGGATACACTACCCATTGATTTACTTTTTCCCTATCTCTTCGATTAACAGATTTCCTGATCCCTTTACTAGAAATACTCCCTGTTACTTGATTATATTGACTTAAGCCTTGTCCTTTGAAACTGCTTTATAAAAAACCAGAACCTCTAAAAGATGATCCTCCTCTGATTCTAATTAAAGTAGTAAACATACTGGTAGTCCTCTTTTTTTTGGCTTCCAATGTATTCCTTTCTAGTATAGTTTCTTTTGCTCGGAGTGCCATCTCCAGTAAATCTCTATACGTGGGTGGCTTCACCGCCATCCTCTCTCGAATCTCAAGATTCAACCCCCTCTTAAATTTATTTCTCTTTAGTTCATCAGTAGCTACATTTTCAGGTGCGTATTTTGATAGCATTACAAATTAGACTTCATTATCGGCCACAGATAAATTATTTTGCTTCAACTCGAGGAATTTCAGCTTCTTCTTATCTTTGTACACAACCGGCATATATTTGTCTGTGAATTCTTTTAAGAAATTTACCTATATTTTAGTCAAATATGATGTGATTTTCCAATCTAAATCAGTAAATTTGTTGTTTAGTATTTTTTAGGCTTACGTTGCCTCTATGAATGGCAATGGTTTTTTTTTTTTTTTTTTTTATCTATGATTGTTAATTTAATAAACGTTTTCAAAATCTTTTGTTTTCTTTTCAATTTAAAACCTTTTTTTAATATATTTTTGTGCATTTTATTATAAAAAAATAAAATTTAAGTAAATTACGTTAGGTTTATTTTTTTTATTTAAGAATTTGTATATATATATATTGAATTCCATTTATTAAAAGATAAAATTTTAAATAAATTAATTAAAATTTAAATTGTATTTATTAAAGAATTTGTGAAATATTGGAATTCTATTTATTAAAAAGGGGTTTTATATTTTTCTACCATCAACTTAAGTCCAATTTGCAAATCTATCCAATTTTTAAAGTTGTAGCAAATTCATACATGAACTTTGCGAATTGTTGCAAATCTACCAAAAGTCAAAATTGCTTGGGTTGGTGATAACATGGCGTGATGACCTGACGTGATGACGTGATGACATGTGGCAAGCAATTTTGACTTTTGGTAGATTTGCAACAATTCATAAAGTTCATATATAAATTCACCACAACTTTAAAAATTAGATAGATTTGTAAATTGGACTTAAGTTGATGGTAGAAAAATACAAAAACCCTATTAAAAAGGGAGTCTTTGAGTGAATTCCTCTTTAGTCTTTTTATTAATTTATTATTTGGTTGCTTTGTCTGTCCAATTAGTTACTCTTGATAAGATTTTGTTTTGATTATATTGACCATGTTGTTATGGTCTCGAGGTTAATTACTATTAAAAATCATTCAAATTATAAATTATCAATTTAACTTATCCATCATACATTGTCATTTTTTTAAAAAAAAATTAATAAGATTTGTATAAACTTCTCTATCGGATTATATGAATCATTAATAAATTTTTGTATATATATATATATATATATATTTATTTTACTTAGGGTACATTTTTGTAAATATTGTATAGATGGAATATATGAAATATTAAAGAGATTATTATTTATGTGACAAGTTTTTTTCTCCATTTCTATCATATATATATATATATATATATATATATATATATATATATATATATATATATATATATAAACAGTCCGCGCAACGTGTGGGTTACCAACTAGTTTATTTCTTAGAGATCGGAAAAATGGATGATTCCGATTCTTTTTTAGAAGTAAATTTTATCCATCTGAATGCTAGAAATTAGAATCATTTATTCCAATTCCTTCTTTTTATTTTTGGCGAATCAAACAATTCCTTAGAGAAATTGGACCAGCTCTCTGGAAATATCAATTACTTTCTTACATAATGTGTAAAATGCTTTTAGCTTCTCGATCATAAGACTAATATATTTTTATCTCCTTGTAATGTGTATTTCTATATTTTTTGAATTGGAGAAAATCTTGTCCATTTTTTTTCAAATAACGCAACACTTACGATATGTATATTTACTCTATATCTTGCAGGATGAGAAGGATGTAAAGATTAAGGAATTGAAAGCGGAGCTACAAAGGGAGCGAAAAAGATCAGCAGCTTATCAAGAATAACTTTTCATGGTTTTAATAGATATGGAGGAGCATTAAAATCATTAATGCAAAGTGTTAGAGAAATAGAATCAAAGAGGTAGGCAGTAGCTTCATTATCCTGTACAATTTCTTTTAGTCTGAACTTTTAGGTTGCTAGAATTATCATGTACTTAGCATAAAATTTTCTTCAAATTGGTATGTTTTCTATTTCACAGTGAAATTAATTTTAACCTTTTTTTTTTCTTTCTGATTTTCCAATCAATTTTCCTTTATCACCAAAGACAAACATATGGATGATCAGCACATATCCTTTATTTAATAGTAATGAATATTTATCAAACATCCATCAATCGGGTGTACTCTGAATAAGATTTATACAATCTAGCCAAGAAATTACATGATCATCCGTTGTTGTGTGTTTGTACTTGCATATGTAGGTTTATCCTTTTTTAACTTGTGTCAATTGTGTTGCTTTAGTTATTTATATTATTTTTAGTTAAATTATATTTCAGTATTTGTTTAAAAAAATATTAGGAGGAAGAATGAGAATATGAGAGGTTAGCCAAATGCATAAGTGAAAAAATATAGTATAGTATGGTATGTAGCAGTTTTTAGCAGTATAGTATGCAGCAGATCAGCATTCTGGCTTGGGTTGGGTTCGTATATCAAAATTGAAGCCTATAACAAATGCAGCATATTTTTACAAAAGTAAAGACCTATAGAGCTGTCGTTGGAAAGCATATGTTGAACATTATACAGAAGCTATTATAACCAAATTGCTAGCCAGCTCTCCAAGCGAATTAGAAATAGACAAAGTTTATTATGAAGGGTAATTGGAAATGTCACGGTTTGCGACGTTGCAACCCGTGACATTTTCCAATTTTAACTCCCAAAAAATTCATTTGGCTCCCTATAAATATGGGGTCCAATGATAATTTTTAAAAAAATTTTTTGTCGTGTGCGGGTTGCGATGTTACAACCCCCGACACGCAACCTCACTCTATTATAAAATATTCTCATAGAACAATTTTTAATATGCCACTTGTCATTCTTTGATTTTATGTATTCCTGTATATAAACACGTAAACAACCACACAATGGAAATTTTTCTTTGAGAAATGAATTAGAAAACTTCTCCCAAATATTTTTCATTTGGTTTATGGTATTAGAGCAACCATATCCAAAATATGGCAGACGAAGGCCCAAACATGACTGCTGATATAACAAGTGACTCAACGACCCAATATAATAAAGACCTTTATATCTTCAAAGCTCAGATCACTTAGGAATGACCTTAGTTACATCACCTTTAATAGGTGGGAATTATCTCAGCTGGAGCATATCAATCAAGATAGCTTTAAGTGCAAAGCTCAAATTAGGTTTTATCACTGGAGCTTGTGAGCGTCCACCTGGTACCTCGCAGAGAGTAGAGAGATGTACATGCTATTTTTCCTAAGAAATGAGAATATGGCAATGTTTGTTAGAAGTCAGGTCAATAAGAAAGAAACTGGTGGAAGAGGTTTTGGGAGAGGAAGAATAGGTACATGAGTAAGAAATGGTGGGAGAAGAACTGGAAATAGTGAGAAAGAGATGCAACACTGTGATCATTGTAACATGGATGGGCATTCATAAGAAAACTATTTTAAGATATATGGTTACCCTGACTGGTACAAGAATATAAAAGAGTAGAGAGCAAAGAATTCGAACAATAGTAGGCATATAGCAAATATAACAGACACACCGTTGGACTTTAATGATGAATGCACAAATATGGGTACAAAAAGATGGCTCACATGCTGTTAATATTGCCTCTATAGTTCAGCGGGAACAAATGAAGCTTTTAAAAGGAAAAATGCCAGCAAACAATAAAAACCGAGTGAATTTTGCCCACATTAAAGGTTTTGCAAGTATGACATCCTATCACTTTGCATTTACAATGTTTGATTGTATGAAACCAGAAACCTAGATATTAGATAAGGGTGTAAGTAGCCATATGTGTTCAAATATAAATTTGATGAAAAACGCACAGTTAATTAATAACCCATTGCACACTCGTTTACCTTCTAGATGGTTCAATAAAACAAGTACAACACATAGGAAATGTTGACATACATCAAATCTTGCATTTAACTAAAGTCCTACATATTCCTACCTTTCAATATAATTTGATATCTATTTCAAAACTAGCGTATACAACATATAGATTTTTTTATCCCACTTATTGCTTATTGCAGAACTTATAGAATGAAGAAACATTATTTATTAGCAGGCTCATAGGAAAGTTATATTTATTGGATAATTTTAGTTTTTTAAATAGCACAGCTGAATTTTGTAATCAATTGCAAGCACCTAAAAGTGCAAGCAAATTGCAAAGACTCTTGTACTGATTTTAGCTTTATGAATGAAATTTCTGATGGTGTTTCATTTGATTGGCACAAGAGACTTGGTCACCCATCACCCATAGTGCTACAACACCTATCCTTTCTAAAACCTCATATAACCAAGATCGATATATTGATATTCGTCATTAATTTGTCGCTAAATGTTTATAAAAAAAAAATTAAAAATGTATGCCGAGTGTTTAGCAACGGCATTTAGCAACTTCTATATTAGCGACGAATTTTTTTATTTGTGGCTAAATAGAATCCGTTGCTATTTGGTAACATTATAATTAAGCAAAAAACTAATTATAAAACTACCTCGTTTTGTTTGGGGTAATGCTTGGTGTCGCGCACAGCGACACCAAGCGCTGTCTCGCGGGGGAGGACAAATACCATTTTGCCCTCCCCTTTTTTTATAAATAAATAAGTAATTAATTAATTAATTAAAAAATAAAATTATAATTTATGGGTTTGTAAATTATAATATGACCGGTTCACTCAGTTCTTTTTTAGATTTTAGATTTTGTCAATTTATTTAATTAAATAATTAAAAAATATATTTTTTATTATTAAATAATTTTTATATTATACAAAAATAAATAAATATATTATATTATATGAGTTTATAAATTATGACATGATGGTCACCCAGTTCTTTTTTAGGTTTTAGATTTTGTTAATTTATTTAATTAAATAATTAAAAAATATATTTTTTATTATTAAATAATTTTTATATTATACAAAAATAAATAAATAAATATATTATATTATATGAGTTTGTAAATTATGACACGACGGGTTCACCCAGTTCTTTTTTATGTTTTAAATTTGTCAATTTATTTAATTAAATAAATAAATATATATATATTTTTAATTATTAATTAATTTTTTATTTAAAATAATAATAAGAGCAAATTGTTAGACTTTCTGTCTTTTCTGCCAAATGACCGCGAAGAGATATGTATCGCCGTCCTTTTGTTTATAAGCCTAAACCTAATTTCCTCACTCCCTCAGTCACTGCCTCACTCCGCTCCTTTCAGTCCTTCACGGCTTCACCTCCTCCTTTGCTGCCTGCAGTCGTTCACATCTTCACTTCACCGTCAAGTGTCATCTGCTGCAGTCCCTCACGGCCTCACCACACTCGACTCGACACTTCCGGTGAGTTCTTTGGCTGTGTTTGGTATTTTCTCTTCTCTTTTTTTTTTTTTTTTTTTTTTTGTTTTGTAATGTTTCAGCAATCTTTAGGTTACTTTCGATTTCAGTCTTTTCTGTCTTCATACAGTACTTGAACGTTAATTAGCGCTGTTAATTAAATTGAATTCTTTTTGGTTCTTGATGTGGAACTAATTTGATTTCGGTGGTTATTTTGGGTTAATTTTTCTCTTTAAATTCATGTAAATATGGAGTGTTGAATATGGTAATTTTCAATACTCTGTAAATAGCAGTAGATGAGGACTGAGGAGAGACTTCAAGCATCTCTATTTTGTTTGCATAAAGTAAAAAATCAACTTTTTGTGTACAGTGAGATGATAGATTTCTTGGTGCTGCTGATTAAATGGGTAGAGATCGGATTGTTATGTTTATGATTCAAAGTCTGAAATATTGATCCTTTGTAAGTTGTTATGTTTATGTCTAATTAATATAATTGTTTTCATTTTATAATATCTTGTTTAGTTGCTTTGAATCAATGTGCCATCTTCTGCCACTTTTGGTTCTTGATTATGTTCTTGAAGAGCAGCTTTCATATGCTGCTGTTACCAAAATCTAAATAATAAATAAAACGAAAATGCGGAGGTGTATTAAATTATTGCAACTTAATTAAACTTGAGTGCCGCTTGTTATTGACCAAATTGATTAAATATCTAATTAATCATGAATTAAACTCAATTTGGTTTTGTGTTTAGCGATGGTTTTGTGTTTAGATACTGTGTTTGGTTAGTTTGTTTTTTGTGTTGTGGGTAGCTATAGGGGATAGAATGGGGATCTTTTATGAGGATGTGGTTGTGATTAGTGAAGCAGAGAAGCCAGGTGACTCAACTGTGATATTACTGTTAATTGTCCTGATAAAACTGGTCTTGGTTGTGATTTGTGTAGGATTATTTTACTCTTTGGGTTAAGCATTTCGAGAGGAGGTATGCTTTTTATTTGGTTTTGTGTATTGCCTTTTCTGTTCTTTTATTATTATTTTTTAATTGAAGTTTTGTTGAGTTTATCTTGGTGGGGATTGGGATTTATGTAATAATTCTTCTGTAGCATAAAGAATAATGGGTGATTTTTTAGTTTTAGTTTTATGGTAGTTTTTGTACTCTGTGGCTCTGTGCATCTTTGATTACTGAGGAAATATGTGATTGGTTTCTGTGATTTTGTGAAGTTTCATGTCATTGTATGATGAATTTGGGGATTGGATATAAAACTTGTGGGAGAATAATATGAGGATAGTTCTATGTTTATATCTTTCACCTTCCTCTCATTTCAATTTAGACGAGGTAGCTGAGATTTGTAGCAAAATGTCAGGTTGTTCATGTCTCTGTTAGTAACTTGGTGAGGCATAAGAACTTTTATTGGCTGCCATGGTGAAAATTTTTAGTAAAGATAGAATTTGCATCATGCATTTATCCTGCCGGTTTTGCATTGTATTGGTGTTTTTCTAATTTTCTTTTCTTGCACTTGAGATAGCAAAATATGAGATTGAAATGTTTGTAATTCCATTATTTTCACAATTCCTAATTTCTTTTTGATCTATAAGTGATTAGTTTTGAATTAAATTTCTGTGATGAAGATTTGCAAACAGATGGGAAATGGTTTAGCATAGTGCTTTTGGTGGTAGGGAAACCCAACACAAAGTGGAGTCTGTTGAAAACAAGACTACTGGAGGTGTGTCCATCATATTTTTTGACATCTGAAATCTCTTACTACAGGCCAAAGGACCAGCAGCCAAAGAAGCCAGATGTCTTCCTCTTAAAGTTATGGTGTTCCTACGACCGAGAAGGGCTTTTACATGGTAATTCTAAAGCTCAATATTATGTTGCTGAGTAAATAAAAATATGAACTAAATGGTATTACAACATCAAAGTACATATGTGCTCTAGGTAGATAACACTAATGATC
>CATIWO010832061.1:0-10131 GCA_949673435.1 Macaranga tanarius | reverse complement strand
CAGAGTTTTCTTTCTTCAATATAAATTTCTCAACTTTCTCACTGATATAGTTAATAAATTTATTAATTATATATTAATTATTTAATATTCAAATATAGATATTTAAAATATGTATCAATTAATTAATTAATTAATTAATTAATACTAAATATAAATAAAAGTCCCCAATAAAATGAGTGAACCTCTTTTAGTCATTTGCAAGGTCAATACAGATGGAGTAGTCCTTTTGTGCTTGTGCGCATGGATTGGGGTCAATGACGGGTACACAACTAGTACTTATACAAAATGTCCTCGGTTTTTATCTTTTAAAATTCTTTTATAAACGTATCCAATTTCAAAATTGCAAATGAAATTTAAATAATTGTGTTTGATTTAAATGAGAAGTTTATAAAATTAATTTTTAATTTTATAAAATTACTTAACTTTAAATTAATTTTTATTAATATATTGTATTTAGTTTAAGTGAATTTAAAATTTATTTATAAATGATCTATTTAAAATTTATTTGTAAATAAAATAATTTTTTTAATAAATTGAACCAAACAAGAGTGAGTGCTATTTGTACCAGCAGGAGATTTGTACCAGCAGGAGAAATAATAATAATAATAATATTATTATTATTATTATGATTGGTACTTTAATCAAGATCCCAACTAATCATGACATAACTTTTTTTTTTTGCACATGGGTTAATTTGTCCTCTTTCTTCCACTAGTGTGGCCTTTTGAGTCTTGGCTTAACTTGCTTGAAGCAATGTCCTCAGTTTTTAAGGGGCAAGATAGATAAAACTATGCAATGAACTTTATTATTATTATTTTTTTGGGGAAAGTAATTTGCAGAATGAAAACAAAGTTACAGTATGTCTTTAAAGTTAAAAAAAAAAAATCTTGAATGGTGAGGGTGGTGTGTAGATCCCATGCTGAAGCTGTAGGATAGAATTTTCAGATTTCACATCGCTTAATTACAATGAGTGTGTATTATGATGAGTGTGTGTCTTAAAAGCATGTGGATTGAACCTTTCCGGTCAACAATTGTTTATATGAGTGTGCGGTTACAATAAATCTTTAAAGTTCAAAAAAATTAAAAGCATGTAGATTAAATCTCTCCAGTTAACAATTGTCTAGATGAGTGTGCAATTACAATAAGTTTTTAAAGTCCAAAAAAAATGAATGAACATAAAGTTTAATGCAAAATACATTATTTATTTTGATTATGCAAATTAAAAGTAATCTAATTGATAGTTTTATTTATAAAAATTTAGAGTTTGAATGTTTATATTTACCATTGTATAATATTTATTATTTAATTTATTTATTTTATAATAAAAAATAATTATTTTTATTATATAGTTTATGATTTGTTATTTTCTATTTTAGTAGCATAATTTTCTTATTCTCTTTTTAAATTGTATAATTTTTTTTAATATTCAATATACATGGGTATTATTAGGGGTGAGTAAAAAAATCGAAAACCGACTAAGCGAACTGAACCGACTAGTTCGGTTCGGTTATATAGGTTCAGTTCGATTTTGATTTTTGACAATATATAACCGAATGGTTCGGTTCGGTTTTGGTTTTCAATTTGAAAAACCGAACCGACCGATTTAAATATATATTTATTGTAAAAATATTAAATAAAATATATTAATTAGAAAAAATTATATATAAATATTAAAATTATAAATAAAAAATATTTTTTTAGTTATATAATTAAAGAAGAAGTTTAAAAAATTATAAAATAATAAATAAAATATAAAAATTTTATTTAAAAAATAAAATCGGTTAACCGAATAACTAACCGAACCGAGTTGGTTCGGTTAATTTTGGTTTCTCTCTGATTCGGTTCGATTCGGTTTCGGTCACAATTCTTTCCTGGTCGGTTTTGGTGGCTCTTTGACCGAACCGACCGATGCTCAGCCCCAAGTATTATAGATCACTTGCATTATGGAGACCAAGGCAAAAGGTATGGACATTCATTGTGGAGAATAAGAATCGAATCACCACCCTCTTAGTTTTTCCTTATGGTGTTAGAAATTAACTACTCCAACTATATACTAAAAAAAATCACTTCCAGTAGAAAATTTCATTGGCAAAAGGTCTAAATTGGACCCCAACATTTTACCCTAATTTCACATTGGCCCTTATCGTTGTTTTTGAGCTGTATTGGACCTTCACGTTGCCAAAATTAGATCAATTCAATCCCTGCCGTTAAAATGCATCAAACAGCAGTTAACTCCAGCTGACGTGCATGGACTGGGGCCCACGAGGTGTTGAAGTTGTAGCTGACGTGTCAGTCTTTGGTCCTAGCTATGCAACAGATGTGGCACCCAAAACTCAATGCTGCTACTCTTTTCTTCTTCTTCTTCTGATTCTGACCAAAACACCCCAGTTTCTTCACTTTCTTGCACCTGCTCATAGCTGCTTTTAAATGGGTTTCTCTGCATGCATTGCGTTTGTGTTAGTTTTGTAGAACAACGCATCAAAATCCTTCCTTTTCATTGTTTTCTATCTGGGTTTTTACTTCGTGATCATCGTATACTAGTAGTTTTTTAAGTAACGGATATTGAAGGTGACTTAGTGAGGGAAAGTTTGTTGAGTTTTACTGAGGAAAGTTGGTGATGATTTGTTTCTTTTTGTGAGGGAAGTGTTAATTTTTGGATTTTAATGGTGGGTTTTTTGTTTTTGTTGTTAGAGGGTATTTAAGTTTCTTGTTTAAAAGAAAAATTAAAAAAATAATAATAATAATAATTAAGGGGTATTATAATGGCACCAGCTACTACTACGACTAATTGGCTTTCTTTTTCACTATCTCCAATGGAAATGTTGAGGTCATCTACTGAATCTCAGTTCATATCTTATGAGGGTTCTTCTCCTGCTGTAACTACTGCTTCTTCTCATCACTATTTCATCGATAACTTCTATGCTAACGGTATTACCTAGCTTACCTCTATTTCTATTAGTTTCTTGCTTTTCTTTTATCCTCAATACTATATGCCATACAAGGGCTTAACTTCTGTTTGGTATCCAAGAAAGTGCGGGAAAATATGCAAATATTTTGATAAAAAGATTTGATTTTTATGATATTTTTTTTCTTTACTTGTTTGTATTTGTTAAAGCTTTGCACTTGCACCATATAAGCGTATTAAAACCGACTCAAATCTAGTTTTTGTCGTTACTGGATTAAAGATTTAAATTTTAAATCTAGTTTTTTGAGGCAGTTTATCAATTAGTAGGTAGAGAACCAATCTTTTTTAAGTATTTGCAGGGTGGGGAAGCTCGAAGGGTGCTCAAGGGGTAGCAACAATGGCAGCGGAGACGTCTATTCTGACAAGTTTTATAGACCCAGAAACACAGCATCAACAAGTACCAAAACTAGAGGACTTTCTTGGAGATTCATCATCAATTGTTCGGTACTCAGATAATAGCCAGACAGATACACAAGACTCATCTCTTACTCACATATATGACCATGGTTCTGCTGCTTACTTCAGTGAGCAACAAGATCTCAAGGCAATAGCTGGGTTTCAAGCTTTTTCAACAAACTCGGGTTCTGAGGTTGATGATTCTGCTTCAATGGCAAGAACTCAGCTTGGTGGTGGTGAGTTTGTGGGTGGTCACTCGATTGAGTCTAGTGGAAATGATCAGATGGGTTTCTCTAATTGCACCGGTGCAAATAATGCTTTATCACTTGGTGTTAATAATAACAATCATCATCAGCAGCATCGTCAGAGTTCAACAAATGATAAGGCTATTGTTTCTGTTGTTGAATCTGATTGCCCTAAAAAGATTGCTGATACTTTTGGCCAGCGAACTTCAATTTACAGAGGAGTTACTAGGTACTCATTTCACTATTATTTCTCATTTTTGTTTCTGGGTTTACCTTATTTTGTTATCCGGGTATTGATTTTATGGGCAAATCTCATCTTGGATATGAATTAAATCTGTTGAATCAATGAACACTGATTCATTAATTATTGGGTCTTTTTAATTCTATCTGAATGGATTGGATATATATTTTTTTGTGATTAATTAGTTCAAAAACACGTTTGATTTGCAATGAATGAAATATAATTAAAAAAAATATGTGTGTCGATGTATAAAATCATGTAAAGGACTAGTTTCTAATATTTTGTTTGTTCATCTCTTTTTTTTTTATGAATTGATGCAGACACAGATGGACAGGTAGATATGAAGCGCATCTATGGGATAACAGCTGTAGGAGAGAAGGTCAGGCCAGAAAAGGGCGTCAAGGTACTCTTTCCTTCTTTTTTTTTTTTTTTTTTTAAATTTCTCTATTTCTATCTAAATTGCAAAAAGATCAGATATTATTTAAATAGAAATGGAAAAAAATGCAAATATTTGTTGTATTCTTGTGATAAAAAGATAGATGTACTGTGTCACTGAAAAGAAACTTGCATGCATTCAAAGGCATTAACTAATAGAGAAGGGATCTTGGAGAACAGGAGAAGAAGAGGGTGGATCATCACTTGTTTTCTGATAAAAAATTTCCAGTCTTTTATGATGATTGATAGGCTGATGTTGGTATTATATATGTATGTATGTATGTACAGATAATGCTTTCTGATTTTTTTTTTCTTCTGTTACTGATACTGATACTATTGCTTTTTCTTTTCTATCCCTTCAATTATGTGATTGATTTGATCAGATGGGCCGCCATTTTGTTCATATTTGGGGGTGACCTCTCTCTTTCTTCTCTCATATGGGACCCTTAACTCTTTTTCTTAACTGCAAGGTTTTGTTTTGACACGACCCACTGGACATTTTCCCACACCCACACCATGCCTCAGTTGTTACAGACATCAATGAGAGAAGAAAACTTCTGATTATCTTCTGTCTCAGGCTATATCTTTTACTTCTTTTGCTTTATTATTTTTTTTTTCCAGCCAACCTGCAGAAGGTGTCTAGGTTTGACCAAAGCACCCGCATTCAACTCAAAGATAATGTCTTTTATTAAGAATATATTTTTGTTAACAAAAAGTGCCCACTATTATTGCCAAACTTGCTGACAATGGTTGCTGGTTTCTGGCATGATGGCCTAAAATTGCAGGCCCTTTCACACACAGTACCTTAGGCAAATATTAAGTGGGAAATAAAGGAGGCTCCTTTGTGTATGCTAATATACATTGTGGATGACATCGAGATTCCTAAAGTTGATGTTGTTCTTGATATTGGAACATGTTCATATCAAATTTATTTTTTTGTCCAACTTATTGTTTGTACATATGCTAAGGTTGTTGTAGCTATTATAATAAATTAATACAACTTTTTGTCATAAATGTTGAAATAAAATGCCCTATCTCTTTCTGAATGGACTATCAGGCGCAAGTCACATGGATCTTCCTTTTTATTTTGTTTTTAACTCAAAGTGGAAAATTATCAATTGAGGCTTGATATGTTTGACTGCCTTATGTTTCTTTTATTGAAATTTTTGCGTTCTTTTTTGCATGAAACATGGGATCGTGGATATTCGGATATCACTCGATATTACAGTGTACTTAGGTAAGCTGATTTCCCTTGATGTTGGTTCTTACTATTTGCTTGTCAAGTTGCAATCCTTATGCATCTGATAAGGAATTGTCAAGAGAACCTTGTATTGACGAATCTTGTATAATATATAGGTGGATATGACAAGGAAGAAAAGGCAGCTAGAGCTTATGACTTGGCAGCTTTGAAATATTGGGGTGCCACTGCGACCACCAACTTCCCTGTAATACATACTTGTTTAATTTGTTGATCCTTTAATCAATTTAATTCTTGAATATCTGCATGAGAATCCAATGATAGTCTATGACTATAATGCACCAATTTACTGAGCCAGGAGGCATGTTTTTTTTTTCCCAGGTTACCAATTATACCAAAGAATTGGAGGAAATGAAATATGTTTCCAAGCAAGAATTTATTGCCTCTCTGAGGAGGTATTATATTATGCCTAAGCTTGACTCTGCTATTTCTTGTTTGCAAATTTTGATCATACTTTCACTAAACAACTTCTTTAAAACTTGTAGGAAGAGTAGTGGATTTTCAAGGGGAGCCTCTATCTACAGAGGTGTCACAAGGTTTCTATTTTTCTACTTTGAATCTATTGATTGCAACTTAGCTAGCGTGTAAAAGCAGCTGATGATGTTTGATGTAAATGTGATTGATTTTGCAGGCATCATCAACAGGGTCGTTGGCAAGCAAGGATAGGTCGTGTTGCTGGAAACAAGGACCTGTACCTTGGCACATTTGGTAAGCTATGATTTCCATCAGCTTCATGGTACTGTTATTTTAAAGAGTTTCAAAATTTGAACTCAATTTAATTGGTTAAGTTGGCAACATTAGGCCAATTCTTCCATCTCTAAGAGCGAGCCGACTTGAACTTTTATGATATTTCATTTTAACTAATAATTAATCATGATGATTCTGGGAGGATATTCTCTTGAATTAACAACACTGTTGGTGACAGCCACTGAGGAGGAAGCAGCTGAGGCATATGATATAGCAGCAATAAAATTTAGAGGTATGAATGCAGTGACCAATTTCGAGATGAACCGATATGATGTGGAAGCCATTATGAAGAGTGCTCTTCCTATCGGTGGGGCAGCGAAGCGCTTAAAGCTCTCACTCGAGTCCGATCAGAAACCAAGTCTGAACCATGAACAACCACCTCAGGGAAGCAGCAGCAATAGCAGCAACAACATCAGTTTTGCATCTATTCCACAGGTTTCAGCTATCCCATGTGGTGTTCCTTTTGACAATACAACAGCGCAACTCTATCATCATCATCACAACCTCTTCCACCACCTTCAGACAGCTAACCACAACTTGGGTGGGACCGATAACTCTTCTGGCCCCACCACTTCATCAATGGCAACTTCAATGTCAATGTTGCCACAAACAGCTGAGTTCTTCTTATGGCCTCACCACCAATCTTATTGACCCAGAAAAAAAGAACAGAAAAAGGAAGCAGTTTTGACTTTTTAAGAAATTCAGCTAACAATGTAGCAACAGGAACAATTTGCTGACCGTTGTACCTTCTAATGTAGCTCTTAATTAACCTTTTGCAGAATTAGGAAAGAGATGTTATCTTTTTTACTTTTGGGGGGTTGATGGCTAAATTTCTAGTTATATAGAGTATTATTAGGATGGTGGATTTTGTTGTAAGTAACTTTGTCTCAATATGTGGGCTAGGGATGAGACATAGTTTGAATGATCCATGGGGACAAATCTATTAAATTTTTACTTGCGGAAATGCTTCTTTGCATTATTCTCCAATTTTTTGCTAGTTTTTACAAGTTCTATGCTGCATGAAACAATATGAAATCTCCAGTTATTCTTTAGATATTGATAGCATCATGAGGATTGATTCATCTCCATCTTTGACATGGAAGCTTGCTTCCTCAGTTTCCAATGTGAGTAATTTCACAACTACTTTTCTACAAAGGAGTTGCAAATTGAAATCATTCTCTCCTCTTTTTTTTTTTTTTTTTCTCTTTTTTTAGTAGATGAGAACTTGACGTAAATTGCAAAGATAGCAATTTGAATTCCGAGCATTTGGTTATATTTCAAAAATATTGAGTTTAGTTATCACTTTGAAAAAAGGTATTATGAAATATACAGTTTAAATTCTTTCATTATTGATTCGTGGTATTAACTTTTATTTGATTTAGAAGAGTAAAGATTATCCATTCATTAATTTATCTTTGTTTATGTCATCTAACCTTTTTATTAATAAAAAAAGTTAAAAATATATTAATTAAATTACCACCTTTTAAATTTTAATTGAATTCAATTAAACAAAAATTCAATTAGTCAAAACTATGAATAAACTCAAATCAAAAATTAAAAAAATTAAATTATTGTAAAAACAGGAATTCGAATTCCACAACATATATGGGCGAGCATTTGGTTACATTTTTGAAATATTGTCGTTTAATGGTTTAGTGGTCATTTTTTTAAAGTGTATTTTGGAGATATATAGTTTAAAGGGAAAATGTAAAAAATATCTCTAACGTTCTGCCTTAATTTTAAATCCGCGCCTAATGTTTTTAAGGTATAAATACAACCTTATCGTTTTAAAAATCATATAGTTAAACCCCTTCTACAAACGATGTTAATTCTCATCGTTAGTGGAATCCACCATTACTGACATGTAGAAAAAAATATTACATAAATGTATATTATTGACCTTAACGTTTATAACAAGAAACAAATTTACCCCTAAAAAGAATTTAAGAATATTTTAACATAAATTTTTGTATAATAAAAATCTTAAATAACTGTTTGTTTTTTTTATACTCGTAGGATATACTAATAATAATATGATATTAAAAAGATTTTACATCTAATTTTTTTATGGGAATTGTTTTAAAAAATATTATATAAATTCATTCAATTATATTTCAAAAAAAAATTAGGAATATTTAAATAAAAAAACTTATCTCATTCTGTTCGAAATTTTTCTTTTTTTATTCTCTCAAAAAAAATATTTATTTATTTATTTATCCATCTCATTCTAATTTGTTACATTTAAATAAATATTTATTAGTTTTTTTTTATTTTAAGAGTAAATAAAAAAAGGATAAAATTATATAAAATGAAATGAATTTTTAATTTAAACATTTCTTAATTTTTTAAATGGAACAAAATTTTTAAAAAATTTTCATAAAATTTAGATGTAAATTATTTTAATATTGTATTAGTATTAGTAGACTTCATGAGTATGAAAAAAATAATTATTTAATATTTTTATTAGGTGAGAAGTTTAAATATATTTTTTTTAAAAAAATTTGTGTTTAAATGTCAATTAATTTGTTTATAATTCATTCATTTATATTTATGTTGTCTAACCTTCCAATTAATAAAAAAAAATTTCAAAAATATTAAAAGGGTCAGTTACTATCACCCCTAAGATTTAGCTCAACACACTAGCTCATCCTTATATTTTCAAAAGTCAACTAATAACTCTATCAAATTTGATTTTATTGGCTATTTCCCCTTCTGCTAATTAAATATCCCATAGGTCTGATATTTTTATTGTAACTTCAAAGGATATTTAATTAGCGGAAGGAGAAATAGTTAATAAAATCAAAACTAAGAGGTATTTTATTGACTTTGAACCTATAGGGACGAATTACTAAATTAGAATAAACCTCAGAGGGTGTTAGTAAATTAGCCATATTAAAATTATATTAATTATACCACCTTTTAAAATTTAAACAAAAATCGAATTAGTTAAAACTATGAATAACTCAAATCAAAAATAAAAAAAAATTAATTAGTATAACCTTTCTATAAAAGTAAACCTTATTATGCATAAACATTTATAAACATATCTTTAACTATAAAATTTATAAAAATATACCATTTATTCCACTGGGTAAATTTGATTTTCAACAAAAAAAAAATTTGGATCAAATTAACTACATTATCTTATTCAATTACTCTAGTCCTATAATACAACTTTAATCAAATAACGCTACCATTGATCCATAACTACAGCGACAAATTTTGCTTTCAATTACGAATCATAGATTATTATTGGGCAAAGGTGCATTTCCACCCCTAATGTTTATACTGAAGGGAATGGAAGTTCAAAACAACCAAATATGCGGAATTTTAAAATTTTGGAAGCATGCAACATTTGCACCAAGTTTGAATCCATTCAATGCCCCAAAAATCAAATCACATGTATTTACACAACTAATCATGCATTATAGATAAAATTTTATCAACAAACAAAGTAGTCATGTAATCAAATTACAAACCCTACATACTAAGAGTTAAGTAACACTTACAATACTCTTTAGTGTGTAGAACGCTCAACAAGCTTTGGTTGTTGAATCTACAAGCTCCGATTTTTCCAAACGTGAAACCTCTAGCTCGAGACACACGGATTGCAACACGGATGATTTTCAAGATAGATGAAGCTATCCCACAAGCTTCTCTTTGAATGACCCAAGAGCTTGTAAAGCTTCTTCAATCTTGAAGCTATGGAACTTAAAATATCCTTCCAAGGATGATGGATTTGCCTTGTACAACACTTGTACAATTATAGTTTTTGTTGAGAGATCACAACTCTTGTGATATGTATATATTCTCTACAATTTAAAAGAAGAAGAAAAAGACACTC
>CATIWO010831821.1:0-16078 GCA_949673435.1 Macaranga tanarius | reverse complement strand
ATGATGCTCTTAAAACTTATAGACACATCCAATAATCACAAAATTCATAAAAACTCTCTATATATAAGTCTAATTTCATTCCCAACTGAAATCATATAATTAGCATATGTAGAGAATTAATTATGGATTTTTAAGTCCATTCGGGTAGAACAGGGCATCAGCATGAGCAATACAATGTCTGGCCTTATTTGATCCTCTTAACAGCAGATTCAGTTTAAGCACAAAACATAAATATTTTAGAGGACTCTCTGAAGTTTCTAGAGCCTCTAACCATACTCAAATCAGAACTATATAACTCAAGTTATGGTCAGAACAAGAGGACTAAAAAACAGAGAGACAGGACCCGAAAATTGACAACAACCAAACTCAACTACAATCAACCATAAAGCATGTAAAGCTTACCAATTTGACTCCAATAAAAATAAGACCTTCTAATGCTTCCCAATTGCTAGCTTGATCAAAATCAAAACTCTCTAAAAAGATCTTAAGAAATCACTTTTTGCTTCATCACAAATCTTTACGCACACCTCCCTCACATACACACATATACACCTATATACACACAAACACTCACACCCAATCACAAACTACCATTTGGCCCCTCTAAAGTTTCCCTCTGATAATTGCACACCCATTACTAATAAATACATATTTATCACATAAATATCCATAATAAAACTCCTAATAAATATACACATATATCATAACAATATCTACTTAAAGCCTTAATGAAATAGGTAAATTATACAATAGCCCAAAACTTTCTATTGTGACAATTCACTCCAAACTTTTCTTACAATCTAGTCCCTCTCTACAACTTATACCCAATCTTAAAATTAAATAAAGTCTACTAACTCTTATGCACAAAATGCAATACATACGTCTTAAATACGTATGAAAAAGGGTGGGTGTTACATTTCTCCCCTCCTTAAAAGAATTTCGTCCCCGAAATTAACTATTTAACATTTTCCTAAAACAAAAATAGTTATTTTTACTTCATTAGCTCTTCTACTTTCCATGTTGCTTCTTTAAGTGAATGATGACTTCACTTCATCTTTACTATTGGAATCCATTTATTCCTCAATCACTTATCATAAACATTCATTGTAGCACCCTCCAGTGCCACAAACATGTGTCAATCAAATATTAAAACAAAGTTGTGCATAAGAAAAGTTTAGTGCAAAAGATAAATATATTTATATACATAAAACTTTTGTTTGATACATGAAAAATACTTAATAATGTATATTACATAATGTACATAAATAAGCAATACAAAATGCTCAATGCCATGATGATGTGGATGGACATGGTTGTACCAAGCTTGCTTCGGATCCACCTGAGCTGACAATGAAAAACACTCCAAGCTTCTATCAAGCACACACTTCAGGCAAGTCTATCTATTACCTGAAAACCACAGTTGCAAATGAATGAGCTTGCGACTCAATAAGCAATTGGTAATACATGCAACAAATAAAACTTCTCAAGAACTAATTAAGAGAAATTTAACTTAATTAACTCAAATATGGACTACATGGGCGTGTCTCTCCTCGTGTAGTCTACTGGCCAAAATTCACAGTCTGGAACACAGCCGTATTTCATCCCGTGTATTTCACTGTCAAATTTTCTATATGAAGACACGGCCATCCATTGCTTGTGTCCTTACCCATGTAATTCTCTGTCCAAAATTCAACATACATGCACGACCAAGGACACGCCCTTGTCTTTGGCCGTGTATTTCACTGGATAAAATTGCTACCTTAAACACGCCCGTGTTTAAACATACTGTGTTCTCAACCTGAAATTCATTTGTACAATTCCTAACATCCTCACAAGTTATCCAATATCAAAACTTCATTGTTGGTGCCTCATATACACCAAATCACACTATTCAATATAATCCACAATCACATTTCTAAACCAAACTTCACATTCAAGTATACATATATATATATATATATATATATATATATATATATATCAACATAAAGCAATAATGCATGTTATGCAAGTTAGTTATTCTCACACATTTCACACACGAAGCACACATTTACTTTATTCCTCATATAATTCATATTTTCACATTCGTATCATTAGTGGCCATTCCTGAGACTCTCTACCCAGCTCAGTCTCAGATCTCACATGTATATATATACATTTCATATGAATGGCCACATCTGAGACTCTCTACCCAGCTCAGTCTCAGATCGTGGAGCTCAATCTCCACACACACGTTTTCCTCACATACCTCACAACAATGCATATTTTTCACCATCATAATTCAATATTCATTTCACTTCCAACAACATAGTGAAATCACAATTCATACCACATCATGTGGCTTGCACAACATAAGTGTCAACATTCATAATTCACTATAAGCATTTATACTTATAAACTCATTCTTGCCATAATGAATGGAATTCACAATCAAACATAATTAAACAATTATAGTTACAAGAGAATTAATATAAGTAAGCATTATATTAACAATTACTTACCAAAACCTTTAACTCCTTCACAAGCAAAACTCCCCCTCTATTGAGTAGGGTCTCCTCCTTCTCTTTCAGCTCCTACACACCACCATATAACAATTTTTATAAATCAAACATAGCACTCACACCTAACCTCACTAGATGCAATTAATTACTCAAAATTCAATATGACTTAGGGAGGCATACACAAGTCCAATAACCCTCAAATTCCAACTGGAGTTAAGGTTTTGAGTCCACTTCAAATTAGAATCACTCAATTTGGACAAGTATAGAATTACTTATGGATTTTAGAATCCATTCCACCAAAACAGAGCATCACTATGAGCAATATAATATCCAGCCAAAACAGACAAGCTTAACAGTAATATCAACTCAAGCTTAAAACACAAAAATTATAGAGGACTCTTTGAAGTTTCTGAAAAGTTCAACCATACTCAAATCAAAGCTCTATAGCTCCAGTTATAGCCAAAACACAAAGGTTAAAAATTTTAGTAAAAATAGAGCACGATTTTTACTACCCAAAATCCTATCATAACCCAATTAAAAATATAATTAACTTACCAAATGATACTCTTTAACTTTAAAGGTTGATAAACTCCCAATTTCCTCAGCCAATTCACTCTCTCTCTCCATTAAATCCCTAGCTTCTTTGAAGGAAAAGAGTGCAACTATCTCTATTTTCTTAAGAAGCTCATACACAAGAGATGCATGGTCACGTAGTAGGAGAAGAAGATATAGCCAAAGTTTGTGATATTTTATTATCAAATATCCACATAACTCCTTGATGAATTTTTACTCTTTCCAACTAGTCCTTAAACTTATAATTGCTTCAATCAAGCCTCTACTTACCTTACATTATAGTCCTTTTCTATAATTCTAACACTATTTTAAACTTAATTAAAAGCAACTATCTAATATGCATAAAAGGTAATACACACGTCACACACACATGTGCTAAAGGAGCAGGTGTTACATTTCATCCTCGAAATTAACTATTTACCAACTTCTGAGAACAAATACGGGGTACTTCTGTTTCATTTGCTCTTCCACTTCCCATGTAGTCTCCTTAGGTGAATGATGGCTCCACTTTGCCTTCACTATTGGAATCTCTTTATTTCTCAATTGCTTCACCTTCCGATCAAGTATCTCAATTGGTTCCTCTACATAGGTTAGCTTCTCAAAAATTTCAAATTTTGGCTCTTGTATAACGTGACTTGGATCTGATAGGTATCGCCTTAGAATCGACACGTGAAACACATTGTGAATGGATGACAATTCTCTTAGAAGAGCCAATCTATAAGGAAGTGGTATAATCCTCTCAAGGATTTCATATGGTCCAACATACCTTGGACTCAGTTTTCTGTGCTTGCCAAACCGTAAAATTCCCTTCCATGGCGACACTTTTAAGAAAACCTTTTCTCCCATATTGTATTCCATTTCTCGATGATGCTTATCTGCATAACTCTTCTAGCAATCTTGGGCCGGTTTTAAACATTTTTTGACCACTTGAACTTTTTGTACAGTTTCTTATATCAAATCCGGTCCTTTAATTTATCTTAAGCCTTCAACATCCCACAAATTGGATTTTTACACTTTCTTCCATAAAAAGCTTCATACGGTGCCATTCCAATGCTAGAATCAAAACTGTTATTGTAGGTGAATTCTAGCAATGGCAAGTGATCATCCTAGTTGCCTTTGAATTCCATAGTACAAGCTCTTATCATGTATTCCAAAGTCTGGATCGTTCTCTCCGATTGCCCATCCGTTTGAGGATGAAAAACAGTACTAAAATATAATTTAGTACCTAATGCTTCTTGTAGGCTTCCCCAAAAATATGATGTAAAACACAGATCTCGATCCGACACGATGGACAATGGCACTCCATGCAACCTCACTATCTCGGAGACGTATAAAGATGCTAACTTGTCCAAAGAATCCGTTTATTATATTGGTAAAAAGTGTGTGGATTTGGTGAGTCGGTCAACTATCACTCATACCGCATCATGTTTCTGAAATTTTTATAGCAATCTAACCATAAAATCTATCGTTATTCGCTCCCATTTCCATTCCGATATCTTTAATGACTACAATTTCTCCGCTGGTGCTTGATGTTCAGCTTTTACTTGTTGGCATGTTAAGCATTTTACCACATATTCTGCCATATCTTTCTTCATTATTGGCCACTAATATAAAGGATTTAAATCTCGGTACATTTTCGTGCTTCCGAGGTGCATCACGTAAGGAGCAGTATGTGCTTCCTCTATAATTTACCTTTTAAATTCTCTGATATCTGGAACACATATACAGTTACCGATCACTAACATGCCATCTTCTCTAATTGCAAACTATGTGTTGACTCCCATTTCTACTTTTTCTTTCATCCTCTTCAAGTACACATTATCCATTTGAGCCTTCACAATTTGATCCACCAATGATGGTTGAACTTACAATGCCACTAATAAGTGATCTTCCTCCACATCAAGATTAATATTCAATACTCGCAATGCCACAAGATTCTCCCTTTCATAGCAAATGGTTCTGTCGAAATCTCTATCATTTTTCGACTTAAAGCATCGACTACCACATTTGTATTTCCTGGATGATATTAATAGTATAATCGTAGTCCTTCAACAAATCTATCCATCTTCATTGTCTCAAATTCAGTTCTTTCTGTGTATAAATGTACTTTAAACTCTTGTGATCAGTGAAGATGGAAAATGTCTCTCTATATAAATAATGCCTCAAAATCTTCAAAGTATGGACAATGGCAGCTAATTCCAGATCATGGGTAGGGTAATTGACTTCATGAGTTCGTAATTGCCTCGAAGCATATGCGATCACCCGTCCATTTTGTATGAGAACACACCCTAAACCTTGTCCTGAAGTATCCATGTACACAATAAATCCCCCATCTTTAGTTGGTAATATAAGCACTGGAGTGGTAGTCAAAACTTCTTTTAATTTCTCAAAACTTTGTTGGCATTTGTCAGTCCACTGAAATTGTACACTTTTCTTCAATAAAGTGGTCAAAGGTCTTGCCATAATAGAAAAGTCTTACACAAATCTTCGGTAATATCCGGCCAAACCTAGAAAACTTCAAATTTCAGTCACATTTCTAGGTGCTTCCCACTCCATAATGGATTTGATCTTAGATGGGTCCGGTTTCACTCCTTCCTTCGAGACTATATGCTCGAGAAAGGCAATTTCTTCCATCCAAAATTTGCATTTACTGAATTTGGCATACAACTGTTGCTCTCTTAATATCTGTACAGCTGTTCGAAGATGTTGTTCATGCAATTCCTTTATTGAAGAATAGATAAGAATATCATCGATAAAAACGATCATAAACTGATCTAGATACTACTGAAACGTCTTGTTCATTAATGACATGAATGCAGCAGGGGTATTTGTTAATACAAACAACATAACTAAGAACTTATAATATTCGTATCTAGTCCAAAATGCAATCTTGGGAATTGAAGTTTCTGCCACCCGAAGTTGCCAATATCCCGATCTCAAATCTATCTTTGAAAATACCGTAGCATCTTTCAATTGATCAAGTAGATCATCAATTCTCGGCAATGGATACTTGTTCTTCACTGTAATTCTGTTTAACTGTCGGTAGTCTATGCACAATCGCATACTCCCATCCTTTTTCTCTACAAATAAAATCGGAGCTCTCCAAGGTGATATGCTTGGTTGGATGAACCCTTTCTCTAATAACTCTTCTAGTTGCTTTTTTAACTCTTTCAACTCTATTGGTGCCATTCTATACAGAGCAATTGATATCGGTGCCGCTCCCGGAACAATCTCAATCTCAAAATCAACTTTTCGATATGGAGGTAATCCTAGTAATTCATCTAGAAACACATCATGAAAATCCCTAACCACCAGTACCTCTCCTACTTCTAGACTAACTTGAGTCATATCCATAACATTAGCCAAATAAGCTTCACATCCCTCTTTAATCAAATGAAATGCCGCTATTGTAGAAATCAAATAAGTAGGCATAACTTTTCTTTCTCCTACCAATACTATCTTTTTCTATCCTTTAACATCTATAACTACCTCTTTAGTATAATAATCCACAATCGCGTGATGTTTGGCTAACTAATCTATACCCAAAATGACATCAAATCTTCTAGTTTAATAACTATCAAATCTGCATACAAAATCTCACCACCCACTAGTATAGGACAAGCTCTTATAACTGAATTAACTACCACAACGCCTTCAGCAAGCATAGAAACACATAAACTATATTCTAAAGTTCTTAATATTCCATGCACTCTCAAAGCAAATTCAAAAGACACAAAGGAACAAATTGATCCTAGGTCTATCAATATAAATGCATCGTGGTTAAAGATAGAGAAATTATCAGTGACCACATATGGAGCAGCATGAGCTTCTTGCCTAGTGATGGCATAGACCCTTGCTTGGCCTTGAGATGGACCAGCGGATCCTGTTTGACTTGAAGTGCTAGCTCCACTTCTTCTACCACCTCAGCCTCTTCCTCAACTAGCCACAGATACATTCTCCCCAACACTACTTTGAATGGTCATTTGAGATCCTTCTCCGCTTCTTTTTACCGGATAATCTCTGATGAAATGACCATACTGTCCATAATTGAAACATGTGCCCGGTCTAGTATTCCAACACTCACCCGAGTGATATCTTCATCTGTTACACAACGGAGTTAATGAGCCATTCATCAATCTACTTTGTCCTCTCCGGCCATCAAATCTCCCAAAGCCTCTACTAAAGGATCTTCCCCTAGATTGGTTGGATCGGCTCAATCCAAGTCCCCTGAAATTGCCCCGTTGAAAACTGGAGCCTTTAAAATATGAACTACTATTGGTGCGAGTAGGAGCAGAAAAAGAGCCAGTGATCTTTTTCTTTTTGGCCTCCACTTCATTCATTTCAATCATCATCTCTTCAGCTTTTAGGGTAGTCTCTAACACTTCTCTATATGTCAGAGGATTTATGGCCATCTTCTTCTGAATTTCCAAATTCAGTCCCCTTTCAAATATGTTCCTCTTTAACTCATCAGTGGCTATCTCCTCTGGAGCATATTTGGATAGCCTCACAAACTGTACCTCATAATCAGCCACGGAGAGATCATTCTGCTTTAGTTCCAGAAATTCAATCTTCTTCCTATCTCGGTACACTACCGGAGTGTATTTTTCCACAAACACTCTTAAAAATTCTTCCCATGATAGAGTCATTGGCACATTCTTGCTTCTCGGTACTGTCTCCCACCAATCAAGAGCATCTTGCTTAAATAGGGATACGACATAACTAACCTTCTTCTCAGTGGTGCATTTAAATCTATCTAGGATTCTCTCAGTGCTTTTAAGACATTCCTCAGCTATTGCAGGGTACTCGTAAAGGCTTTTACACCATGCTACCTAATCTTCTCATAGGTCTCATCTACCACATTCCCGACTGGTGGTTGACCTATATTCCTCATCATCTACACAAACTCCTATATAAAATGATGTGTAGCAGGTGGAGGAACTTGGGGTGGAGGTTATTCAGGGCCATAAACTGACTCTGACGACTCTTCAGGGTCAACTCGAAGTGCTTGGTTTTCATCCATCCTAAGATATGCAACGCACATCAACTATATATTTTCTAAAAACTCATGCATAAGATGTTATGAATGCAACATGTTTCGTATCCCAAGAAAATCTAATCCCCACTCTGATACCACTTAATGTAGCACCCTCCAGTGCCACAAATATGTGTCAATCAAATATTAAAACAAAGCTGTGCATAAAAAAAGTTTAGTGCAAAAGATAAATATATTTATATATATAAAACTTTTGTTCGATACATGAAAAATACTTAATAATGTATATTACATAATGTACATAAATAAGCAATACAAAATGCTCAATGCCATGATGATGTGGATGGACATGGTTGCACTAAGCTTGCTTCGGGCCCACCTGAGCTTACAATGAAAAATACTTCAAGCTTCTATCAAGCACACACTTCAGGCAAGTCTATCTATTACCTGAAAACCACAGTTACAAAGGAATGAGCTTGCGACTCAATAAGTAATTGGTAATACATGCAATAAATAAAACTTCTTAAGAACTAATTAAAAGAAATTTAACTTAATTAACTCAAATATAGACTACACATGCGTGTCTCTCCCCATGTAGTCTACTGGCCAAAATTCACAGTTAGAACACGGTCTAGAACACGGCCGTGTATTTCACTATCAAATTTTCCATATGAAGACATGGCCATCTGCTACTTGTGTCCTTACCCGTGTAATTCTCTGTCCAAAATTCAACATACATACACAGCTAAGGACACGTCCGTGTCTTTGTCCGTATATTTCACTGGACAAAATTGTTACCTTAAACACACCCGTATTTAAACACACTGTGTTCTCAACCTAAAATTCATTTGTACAATTTCCTAACATCCTCATAAGTTATCCAATATCAAAACTTCATTGTTGGTGCCTCATATACACCAAATCACACCATTCAATATAATCCACAATCACATTTCAAAACCAAACTTCACATTCAAGTATACATATATATATATATATATCAATATAAAGCAACAATGCATGTTATGCAAGTTAGTTATCCTCACACATTTCATACACGAAGCACACATTTACTTTATTCCTCACATAATTCATATTTTCACATTCGTATTATTAGTAGCCATTCCTGAGACTCTCTGCCCAGCTCAATCTCAGATCTCACATGTATATATATACATTTCACATGAATGACCACATCTGAGACTCTCTGCCCAGCTCAGTCTCATATCGTGGAGCTCAATCTCCACACACACATATTTTCCTCACATACCTCATAACAATCATTATGCATATATTTTTCACCATCATAATTCAATATTCATTTCACTTCCAACAACATGATGAAATCACAATTCATACCACATTATGTGGCTTGCATAATATAAGTGTCAACATTCATAATTCACTATAAGCATTTATACTTATAAACTCATTCTTGCCATAATGAATGGCATTCACAATCAAACATAATTAAACAATTATAGTTACAAGAGAATTAATATAAGTAAGCATTGTATTAGCAATTACTTACCAAAAGCTTCAACTCCTTTATAAGCAAAACTCCCCCTCTATTGAGTAGGGTCTCCTCCTTCTCTTTTAGCTCATACACACCACTATATAACAATTTTCACAAATCAAACATAGCACTCACACCTAACCTTACTAGATGCAATTAATTACTCAAAATTCAATATGACCTAGGGAGGTATACACAAGTCCAATAACTCCCAAATTTCTACTGGAGCTTGGGTTTTGAGTCTACTTCAAATTTCAATTAAAATCACTTAATTTGGACAAGTGTAGTATTACTTATGGATTTTAGAATCCATTTCGCCAAAACAGAGCATTAATGTGAGCAGTATAATGTCCGACCTAAACAAACAAGCTTAATAGCAATATCAGCTCAAGCTTAAAATATGAAAATTATAAAGGACTCTCTAAAGTTTCCATAAAGTCTAACCATGCTCAAATCAGAGCTCTATAACTCCAGTTATAGCCAAAACACAGAGGTTAAAAATTTCAGTAAAAATAGAGCACGATTTTTACTACCCAAAATCCTATCATAACCCAATTAAAAAGATAATTAACTTACCAAATGATACTCCTGAACTTTAAAGGTTGATAAACTCCCAATTTCCTCAGCCAATTCACACACTCTCTCTCCACCAAATTCCTAGCTTATTTGAAGGAAAAGAGTGAAACTATCTCTATTTTCTTGAGAAGCTCATACACAAGAGATGCATGGTCACGTAGTAGGAGAAGAAGATATAGCCAAATTTTGTGATATTTTATTGCCAAATATCTACCTAACTCCTTAATGAATTGCTAGTCTTTCTAACTAGTCCTTAAACTTATAATTGCTTCAATAAAGTCCCTACTTACCTTACATTCTAGTCCTTTTCTACAATTTTAACACTATTTTAAACTTAATTAAAAGCAACTATCTAATATGCATAAAAGGTAATACACACGTCACACATACGTGTGCTAAATGAGTGGGTGTTACGTTCATATTCATAAAGCATATATTAATCTCACATGGTATTTAATTAGTAATCCACTTGTAGTATACCCATACCATCATTAACATTTTATAACACAACCCATAGACCATAACTCATCCATTGCACACTAGGCTTTATCATAAGAACCTAATGATAAAAGCACAATTTACGAGGAATCTACCAAAAATTTGACAGAATCTCCCTTAAAATGTAGATATCTCTCTACTAAAGTAGGGCTAATCTTGCAATAAAAATAACTACACTTCTATAAATAATCTCAATTGGGCTCGGTTATCCACCACACTACAATTTTTCATTTCCTTTAAAATTCCAAAATTCCCTTTTTAGCCTTCTCAAAGCTATACAAACTTCTCCATACTCAAATGAGACTCAAACCAACTCAAAGATACTCCAAAAATATACTTAACATTATCAATTTAATTCATAAACACAAGCTCAAAATATATTTATATCAACACAGTATTAAATATTCGTATAGTCATTTTTTGTGATACATTTAGTATTCAAAATCAACTTACATATAAAGGATTATATATATAGCCAATTATGTGCAGTTGCACTTCATCACCTCTAACATCTACATTCATCAATTCCATATCAGACAAGTATAAAACTAATCAATAACAATTGAGTATATATCACATAAATTTCAAATCTCAATACTATAAATAAATATTTGCATTCATCTCAACAATAAGGATAACATCTCGCAATAATTCACATAAATGCAAGAATGTATACTTTCACGTTCCCATCTCATTGCTCAATATCCGACCAAAACCATTTTTATACCATCACCTCATACAAGCCACATTTGGTATATTTCTCACATAAATCTTCACTTGTTTCACCTTCTTGTGAAACACAACATATCATATACAACACAACTCAATACAATTGTATCACAATAGGTCATTATATTGACATTCCATCCATAATCATTAATTCACCACATCAGATTCTCACAAACAACATATCAATATATCATCCTTGCCACAATATCTGGTATACACCAACCAACATAGCCATATAGCTATAGTTACAAAAGAATCAGTATACAAAAGCATTATATTAACAATTACCTACACTCAACACTTTCCATATTCCTAATTATACTCTTGTTTATAATTTCATATCCTAATCTCAACAATCGGTACCCGGTCAAAACTATTCTCACACAATCATATTACATAATCACATCGCTCTTAACATATTTTAGCTTATTTGAATTATCGACGGATACTTAGCCAATCGACACAGTATTATTTTCTATTTAGAGCAGAATCCCATTAAGTTGGTAATCATATTATCTCTACAAGCATAAAAATATTCATGCCACATTTTAACAATTCAAGTGTGATGCATTCTCATGTAAATACATGCATGAACTTATAAACTGATCTGTCCATACCGATACATTTTAGATAAGCATAATATGTGTACCTATGTCTCCTTTGGTTATTGCATGAGTTTCTTGTCTTATGTGGGCATACATTATTGCTTGAATCCAAATTTGACCTTAAAACCCAGTTGATATTATTATATTATTTCCATTTCCTCTCTTTCTTTGACCTTTTCCTTGGTGGTTTTGTGGTATATTTCCCCCGGCACTACTTTGGCTCATCATTTGAATTTCTTCCTCATTTTTCTTTCTTGGACAATCAACAATAAAATGTCCAGGTACCATCTACAATGAAAACATACTCTTGGTTTAGTTCTCCAACATTCTTCCAAATGAAATTTACCACGACTGTTGCACATTGAAGCTGTTGTACCATCCATAGATTTTCTTTTACTAATGTCTTTTTTTATTATCTGTTTCTCTAAAACCCATACTGTATGATTCTTTCACTGATTGATCACATTGGTTCATCCTACTTTTCTTAAATTAGCTTTACTAAGTTTTAGTGGTTTTAAAAGGTAAATCATCTCTTCCCCCAGTTGGTGTAGTAAAGGCACTTGTAATTCTCTTCTTATTGGTATCCAAAATACTCTTTTCTAGTATCGTTTCCTCAGCCCGTAGTACCGCCTCCAAAAGATCTCTATAAGTTGGTGGCTTTACTGCTATTCTTTCTCTGATTTCAAGATTTAGTCCCCTTTCAAATTTGTTTTTTTTTTTAATTCTTCAATGGCTACCTCTTCAGGTGCATATTTTGATAATCTTATAAATTGAACTTTATAATCATCCATAGCTAAGTCATTTTGCTTCAATTCAAGGAATTCAAGTTTCTTTCTATCTTTATATATTTATCTAAAAATTCCTTTAAAAAGTCCACCCAGGTTAATGACATTGGCACATTTCTGCTCCTCGGCACGGTTTTCCACTAGTCTAGTGCATCTTGCTCGAACAAAGACACTGCATAACTTACTCTTTTCTTAGTACTATATTCAAATCGATCTAATACCCTTTCAGTGTTTCTTAGCCACTCTTTTTCCACCATTGGATGAGTAGTTCCAGTAAAAACCTTAGCACCCTATTTTCTTATCTTTTCATAGTTATCGTCAAGAGTGCTTTTTATTGATTTCTGAGTCATTTCTCTCATAACTTGAACAAATTATTATATATATGGGGAATATTAAACTTGTGGAGGAGGAGGTAGTGGTTGTGATTGTTCAAATCCATGTTCATGTTGATGTTTACCTAAAACATGCACAAGTTCTTGTCTATAAACAGACTCATATGACTCTTCAGGGCCAGAGCGAGGTGCTTGGTGTCCATCCATCCTAATATAATTTAACACACATCAACTATGTACAACTCATGATTTATGCATGATATGCCATGAATGCATCATATTCTTATGTCCCAAGGGAATCTAATTTCCGCTCTGATACCACTTAATGTAACACTCCCAAAATCACATACCATACATGTGGCATAAGAATTTTTTTTTTGTACTATATGAAATACATATACATCAACTCATATATAATTACTCATGACTAAAATATATTCATAATATCATTACGAATATGTAATATGTCTTATGCAAATGAGGATGAGATATAACTACACCAAGCTTGCCTCTGTCCTACCTGAGGTCACTAATAAATGCAACTCCAAGCTTTATCTAACTATGCCCTGAAACATATAAATGCAAGGAAATGAGTTTGATACTCAGTAAGTAGTTACTAAAACAGATCCATATGTTAAACTCCTCAAGAACTAATTAAGGGAAAATATATAAATAACTTACCACACATCAAATTATAAGAATATAACATAGTCATTAAACTAATCTCATGTTTAAAGTTCACTAGAGTGCATTAGAATGAAGTTCGGTACTAAAAAATTCAAAAGAAGCAAACTAGGGAAAATCAAGAGGCGTGCCGACTCGGGACAGCCACCTCCGGTGCTGACTCGGCCTTTGGTGCCGAGTCGTGCCTTCCTTGGTGCCGACTCATGCCGGCGTGCCGAGTCGGGACAAAGGTACTTTGTGCCAACTCGCACTCGACTCGGCATAGTGTGCCGAGTTGTCCTGCTACTTGGTCATTCCTTCTTTATATATTTCCTCTATCACACGACCGTATTTAAAACCATATGGCCATGTTCAATAACCTGTGCAATAACCAAAAACCACAAAAATATATCCAAACACCAATCATCAATTGTTGGTATCACAATTACATCAATTCACACCATTCCAAGCAATCCACAAACATAATCCTCACATTCAACATATCAATCATTATACATATGTATTTCACCATTCTTATAACATATCATATATAATCATTCTTTCTCACTACAATATTTATATATATTCATCCTTCTTGCCACTTAAATGGCATACACAAATCAAATATAATATTACAAGTTTTATATACAAGAGAACTAATATATATATATATATACATTATATTAATAATCACTTACAATCAGTACTTCTCAATCAATTCATAATTATTAGTCTCATTTGCCTTGCCGATGGACACTTAGCCAACCGACTTAATCATATTTTATACTGTCGACAGTCACACAGCCAATCGACATTCTCAACATTTCACATTATCGACGGTCACACAGCCAATCAACATTCTCAACATTTTACATTGTCGATGGTCATACAGCCAATCGACATTCTCAACATTTCACATTGTTGACGGTCATTTAGCCAGTCAACATAACTAACCTTACACGTTGCCGACGGTCACACAGCCAATCGACATATTCATATTCCTCACAGTCGATGGTCACACAGACAATCGAAATCATCATATTTTTTACAGTCGATGGTCACACAGCCAATCAACATCATCACATTTTTCATAGTCGATAGTCATACAGCCAATCGACATCATCATATTTTTCACGGTCGATGGTCACACAGCCAATCAACATCATCACATTTTTCACAGTCGATGGTCACACAACCAATCGACATCATCACTTTTTTTACAGTCGATGGTCACACAACCAATCGACTTAATCACATTTCATAGCCACATTTAATCACAACATAGCATTATGTATACTCGATGGATTAATCTCAAGTTCATAGTACATACACACGTACAACCACAATTCAATATCATCACATTTAATGTTTACTACATTCAATCATATTCCTTACAATAAATACATTAACCTCACTCTAGTATGTAATTATTAAGCACGTTGTAGCATACCATAATATTATCACATTCCATATCACAACTCAATATTGATAATTCATCCAAGATACTCATTTGCTCAATCTCAATCACCCACATGTGATAACAAGTATAATTCTTTCATTTTATTCGTTATCAATATAGATTTATATCATTCATATACATTTCTTAATTTATCAATTACTAAGATAAGATTAATATTCAATTAACAATATTACATATTACTTCATCTTATTCATCATACAATAATAACTACTTACCTCAAGTACTTTCAACTCTTTCAAAAGCAAAGCTTCTCCTAGTGATTGGTATCTCCCCTATCCTTGTCAATGTCTATACATAATCATTCATCAATACACAAAGTAACATGACATTTGTACTTAAATACAACTAGGTGTAACTCCATGCTTAAGGTTCAATGTATCCAAATAATTCACACACAAGTCCAATGACCATGAAAATAATACTAAAGCTAGTCTTATGAGTCTACTTCTAATTCAATTGGAAGCACTCAATTCGGACATGTATGGAATTTATTATGGCTTTTTGATTAAAATTGGGCAAAATAGGACACTCACTGTGATCAATAAAATGTCTGGCCTAATTAGATAAGGCTAATAGCAATTTCAGCTCAAACTCAAAACTCAAAAGTTATAGAGGACTCCTTAAAGTTTCTATTGCATCAAACCTTACTCAATTTGGAGTTCTAAAACTCTAGATATCACCATATAACCAACACACCAGAAAATTCACAAACCAACCTATATACTACTGCTGTCATGTTTGATATATGAAGTTTATGATGCTCTTAAAACTTATAGACACATCCAATAATCACAAAATTCATAAAAACTCTCTATATATAAGTCTAA
>CATIWO010831682.1:0-24650 GCA_949673435.1 Macaranga tanarius | reverse complement strand
TGTTTAAATAATATTTTGGATTCGGAATATAGTATATATAGTTACATGAAATTAGTTAGAATATAGTAATATTATTATATTTTTTAGTTATTTAATTTTGTATGAACTAAATACAAAACTTTAATACCATTTGAAATGAGTAAAAGAGTTAAGGATTGAATATTAATTTATTAATATCTTAAAAAGAAATTAAAATTACTGAACTACTCAATATTTGGCTAATTTTTTTTTAATTGAGATGCTAAACACTACTGGTTAAAATTAGCCATCATCTATTGGAAAATAAACAAAAACAGTACAAGGAATGTCCGTACAACAGTCAAAGGCTTCCAATTTAGTAATTAGTACAATGGGTAAAACCAAACAGCCCAGAAGAAGAGGAAGAGCTCTCTCTGTGTTTGGTAAACCCGTAAAAGGTTTCAACTTTCTACAAATTTGTGTTTTTTTGTTTGTTGCCAAAAGTCAAAAGCCACAATTTTGACTTGAACGCTTTATAGGCCTAAAGCAAACACACATGCCCTTTTATTGTTTTTATTTGAGAGAGAGAGAGAGCATGACTGTCATAGAAATTGTAAGGAAACAGCCTTGTTCCCTTTTCTTTTCCTTTTTTTTTTTTCAATCATGATGTACAAAATTCCCAGTTTTCTTTTGATTTTTTAATTTCTACTGCTTGCCTTGGATTTGATTTCTGACACTTTTGCAGCTGCTTTCTGTCAGGAAACATCAGCTACTCTACAAAAGATTGAAGTAAATTTCAATTCTTTCCCTGAAATTTTTTAGTTATGGGTCATAATTCTTGTCACTAGATTGTTATTGATCATGGGGTTTTAGGGTTGTAGATAAGTTTTGATCTTTTATTTTTTCTCTTTATCTGATTTGTCTGCCCTTTTGTATGATCTTATTTGTAGTTCTGAAGTAAAAAGTTGATTTTTTCCCCTGAATTCTGGGTTGTTTTTGTCTTGTTACTATTCAAGAAATAGTTTGATTTTCTGTTTCTTCTTTAGTTGATTCCATATGTTGGTATTTTAAATTCTGACTATATTCATACTTTTGGGTATATTCTTGAGTTTACTTGTGACCTTTTTTTTCCTAGTATTTAGGGATTTGATCATGGTTTAATGGGATTTAAGAGGCAGAAACTATGAGGGTTTTGCAAAACCTCTGTAAGATTTTGATGAATCATATTGTCCAAGTAACAATTTTTGTACTTGAAGGTTCTTGATTTCCGTGGGAAATCTTGATCCTTACCTACTGTTTAGATTGGTCAAACAGTTGATTCCCTCTCTCTAGCTCATTTCCGTATCTTGGGATGTGTGAAATTTGAAGACTCTTTTGTTGCTGAGATTAGAGTATACTTTCCCATTTTGTAGCGTTCCTTTTTTGTTCTTGTTACTAGATTTGGCAGTGACATAATTTAGGTGGTTTTGCTGGATTTTGTTTGAGGGTTTTTTGAGATTTAATTGTGGGATATCATTTCATTTGTGCTGTTTTCCTTCACTGGTGATGCACAGCAGTCAATCTGTCATGCCAACTTATGAAGCCAAACAGCATATAATTGCTGCAACTCAGCATATTCTGAAGGCATTAGGCGCAAGTAATGACCTGAGTGATGATATTAGAAATGCACTTAAGGATCTTGACTCCCATTTGTCTTCATTGGCTGTTGTAAATGAAAGCAAAGAAAACGAGTTTACTCAAATTGAGGAACAGCTGAAATGTGCTGAAAGAAAGGTCATGCATTGGAAGTCAAATCCAGCTTTCATATGGGACTCTGGCCCTGCGGATGCAGCTGAGTATTTGCAAGCTGTTAATGAGATTTTAACAGTGATTGGAAGTTTAGGAGGTTTGCCTGCAAATGAAAATAGCAAGGCAAAGGAGATTGATTTCCAAGCTCAGCATGCACTACAAATAGCAATGTCAAGGCTTGAGGAAGAGCTCTGCCACATTCTAGTTCAACATAAGCAACACTTCAAGCCAGAGTATGTGTCGTTTCGTTCGCATGCAAAGACTGTGGTTTATGACGAGTCATTTACTTCACTTGAGGATGAAACAGTGGAGGAAACATCACAGAGAGATAGGAACAGCAGAGAATCTATTGAATATACAGTAGATTTGGTTGATCCATGTGTAATTCCTGACATCAAGTCCATTGCAAATGTTATGTCTGCTTGCAATCATGTTCAGGAATTTTGTGAGGTGTTCATTGGTGTCCGGAGAGAAGCATTGTATGAATACTTGTCCACTCTTGAAATGGAGAAACTGAGCATTGAGGATGTGCTAAAGCTGGAATGGGGAAGCTTGGATGATGAGATCAAGAAATGGATATGGGTTATGAAGATCATTAGAGGGTATCTTGCTAGTGAGAAACAGCTTTGTGACAAGATATTAGGAGATTTTCATTCTGCTAATTCATATTGCTTCGTTGAAATCTCAAAGGATTCAATTTTGTGTCTTCTGAATTTTGGCCATGCTTTAGCAATGGAGCCTCATAAGCCAGAGAAGCTGTTTCGCCTACTTGACATGTACGAGGTTTTGGCAGATATTCACCTAGAGATTGATGTTTTATTCTCAGAAGATAATGGTTCTATCTTAAGAATTGAATTCTATGAGCTTTTAAGTAGACTGGGTGATTCTGCAAGGAAAACCTTCTTCAAATTCGGGGATGCAATCTCATCTGATGCTTCTGTACAACCTTTCCCAGGAGGCAGAGTTCATCACCTTACAAAGTACGTCATGAATTACATGAGGCTCTTCCCAGAATACAGCAATACCATGAATCGGCTTCTCAAGGACCAAGATGTAGATGAATCAAATGCTGTTAAGATAGATGAAGAGCAGGACATTTCTTCTTCCACCTTTTGTCCAATGGCTTTCCACCTTCGGTCAATTGCATCTATTTTAGAATCCAATCTTATTGATAAATCCAAGTTATACAAGGATGATTCTCTGCAGCATATTTTCATGATCAACAACATTCATTATATGGTCCAAAAGGTTGAGGGATCGGAGCTAAGGCCTTTCTTTGGTGATGAATGGATACGAAAGCATAAAGGAAAGTTTCAACAACATGCGACAAGCTATGCGAGAGCCACTTGGAGTTCCATTGTTTCTATTCTTAGAAATGATGGAAAGACATCTCAGAAGGAAATAATTGAAAGATGCAGGAGATTTTGCACTGCTTTTGAGGAAGTATACAGAAGCCAGACACAGTGGCTCATTCCAGACGTCAGTCTTCGGGCAGATCTGCAGATTTCAACTTCACAGAAAGTAATCCCTGCTTATAGGCATTTTCTTGCGATGATGAAAAACAGCAATGTTAGCGACAAGCATGTGAAGTACACTGCAGATGATTTGGAGAATATGCTCTTGGATTTTTTCGTTGGTTCATCAAGATCATTGCGTAATTCACGCAGGAGGTAAAACAAGAATGGTCTCGTTCAAGTTTTCAGCACTTATTCATCCTCATTACCTTGTTCTCCAAATTGTGCAATATAATATGATTGTAAGAAATGTATATGATTATTACTGGCCTGTCGTCAAAATTTCTGAAGCAAAGATTTGATTGTAGTTGTGTTTCTTATGCAGCTCTATTCAATTCATCTGCAATTCCATAGAAATTATGAGTATGAGTATGTGCTTATGCATATGTGTATATTGTACTTTTCTAAAAGAAGAAATGAACAGGATCAATGCTATGTTATACAGTAGGGTTACAGCTCATTGAAGTTATGGCTTACAGGACTACTATACTGTCCTGGTATTGACTAGGGAAGTATATTCATTTATGCTCGCTGACTGATGGGCTAAAAAGGACAGCTTCCAATTCTATATTTGCAGAAATTGACTAAAACACAGGCCACTTACGTATGTATATTTTCCAAAAGTCTTGTTGAAGAGTGTCCTTTTGTTGTTGTCCTCATGAATTGAAGTTAGAGATTCATTAGCCTGCTGTTTCCCTTAAAGTATAATGAAGAGCAAAAGTGGTGATGCTTGTGATGGATGATTCAATATTGTTATAATTTATAAATATGAAAGGTAGTTGACTTATATGTTGTTATGTATGTTAGATGTTTTTTTGCTTGTTAACTGACGTAGGCATTGACAAAATCAACACGGTTGGTTTATTTCAATAGCTTGCAAGTAAAATATGATCTTGAACTATGAATATAAATATATCTCAAAGTGTCTTTTGTTTGAATCACTTTGTTTTGTCTGCTTACTGGTAGAGACTGTGTTTTGAGTAAAATATTATCACCAAGAAATGAGAAATGACTAGACTACTACTGCATACATCATAAACAAGAGTAGAGAGTGTTGAGTCTTCTATTTAAATACATGCATCCATGAGTCTTTTGCCGTGTTTCGCAAGTTCATTTACCATTCTTTTCTTTCACTATAAGATTACACATTTTCAATCCTTTATGGTCATCTATATGCATGCCAGCCAGACATCTTGGACTCTGGCATTAATTTGGATAAATTATTAGCTTTATGTGCTTTGTCCTTTAATTTGCCTTCAATTCAACCAGTTTTTGGCTTCCCCCTCTTCCTTGAGGCACAGACACTTCAATTGTGAGGGATATGCAGTATCATATACTTTTCCAAAACTTGCCTAGGTTCAATGTTTGCCACAAATGACACATGTAAATAAAATGTCCACAAAATAATAATAATAATAAATAAAAAGTCCGACATGCGTGTCTAACACTTTAAGTTTACATATCAAACTCATATAATATAAGACAAATTTGACAAAACTTTTGTAATTTTATTAACTGTTAATATATATTATAAAATTAATAATTATTAAATTTGAAAAAAAAATCCTAAAATTGGAGGTTTGAAAATATTTTTGAGAAAACAAAATTGTTAGCAATAGTTTATTTAGTTATTTTGTGTTAAACTTATGCTTTACAGTAAACTTCCGGTTATACAAGATTTTCAAATTTTATAAATAAATTTCGTTAGAAGCACTATTGATAATTATTATTTACTTATAATTAAACTTTTTATTTTTTAATATGATGAATGCATAATATTTTTATATTTAAACTTATTATTATTATCATTAAGATTTCATGTTTGCATTTTTCAAAAATTGTAATATCATGCATTCATATTCCCACATCCGTATCCATGCATCACAGCTTCAAATCATTTCCCTCAAGCTTTAGCATATTTATGGCACTTCACCGAATATGGTTATAAGCTTCTCATCTCATTGCATGGATTTTACGTTTAATGGAACAGTAAAATCACAACATTGTAGCAAGAGAGGTTTTTTCAGCCACATCGACTGAAGCAAACACAACCACAATATCTTAGCTTAATGTATTCACATAACAAGAAGTTACTGGAAAAAAAAATGGCAATAAAAATCAAGCATCCAACCATTTGCCATATCAGAAAACTGAGCACCACGCCTGCGCATATCTGCAAACGACAGAAAGGGTAACGTCTTCAAGCAGCTGGAGCAAGAAACCGCCAGTATCCATCAATGCAGAATCATTATGGCATGGCAATGTCAGGCATCTAAATAGTAAAACCCAGTAATAGCCTAACATGCTGCTCGACTGGAACACTGAAAGCTTATGTACCAACAGATGAAACTGTGTTAAACCAAAAAAAGAAAAGGACAAACTCACCATAATCTTAAATCTAAGAACAACAGCTTCCTAGTCCCCTCGGAATCAATCATGTCTTGCCTTCACCAATTTATTCATACCAAATGAGCTCCTGTGGTTCGAGACAAAACACTTCCGGTTTCGAAAACTCCAGAGTTCCTATAATCCACAGAGTCATCACACGGTTCTAAGCACCATTTTGCTTCGACACTTTGTTGTCGAGTGTAAATAGTCTTCCGCATGCTGATAACATGCATCCATCCCACAATCCCATATGATATCATCTCCAAGATCCATTAATCACTTATAACCATTTGATTTTCCTTTCCCTCTCCCTGTTCACTTTTTGCTGTGTGCAAGTCTTTCTATGCTCCATCAATCATCTTTGTATCAGTTTAATTTCTTTAGATAATAATCTAAATCGACCAAGACATTCATTTCATCGTGTCTAAACAAACACTGTGTGAATGATAAATTCAAAATATGCAATCATCTAGCAAAAGAATATAAATTACAAGTAACAACAATAAATGATGAATCTCAAATTCTGTGTTTTTTTAGGGATAGTGTTGACCTAGAGTAACTTATTAAATTGCTAAAACATTGCAAGATTATTGATCTGGAGTAACTTATTAAATTGCTAAAACATCACAAGATTCGAAGAACATTGTAAAATGAAAGCTTCAAGCAACAACCGTGTCAAGAAATAAAACAACACACCTAGTGCAATTGACACTGGAAGAGCGGGCAAAGCTTTCTGATAAAATGCCAACAGCAGCAACGTAATGCCCAGACCAGCCATAATAGCAAGATAGCAAGCATACACAGTCATAAAGTCATACATTGCAGCTCTTCCCACTAATACACTGTAGAAGATAAAATCCCCAAGTCCCAATTTGATAGCTCCAGTTGACCCCAATCCAACGCCCTCTAGAAGCATATTTTCATTCGATGCAGCATCTCCTTGACCACGCAACTGAATGCTGCTCCTATGATCAATCAATGGCGCAGATAACTCAGCTCCCCTTTCTGAACCATGCCCTTCTTCAGCTCTAACCAATCTTGTGGCATGTTGGCTGCTGTCAACTGAATTGACTGTACCATTACTCAAGTTTGAATCCGAATTCTCTTCAGAAACATTTCCTACATTCCTCCTCTCTCTCCACACCCTCCTTTGAGCCACACCATCTCTTGATCCTAGATCGTGATTAGTGACAGGCCGAGCCTCATAAACCAATGCAGGGATATCTTCATCCCTAGATATTGCAAGCTCAACCAAAAGCCTTAATGGCCCAACAGGTAACAAAACAGCAGCAAGATCATACAATGCCAATGCAACCAATAATGCCCAAGTAGTCCATTCAGGCAAAAAAGTAAACCAATAAGCAACTAAAACCCCAATAACAACTAAATAAGCCTGTGTAACAAATATAGCCATTTTTGACATAAACACGGCCAATACACCCACAATAGCAAAATTAAACAAAAGCAACAAAAAGGTAGCACAATCAATAGGAAAGCTAAAAACTTTAATCAATAACAAAGAAATTTCACCACCCATAAATCCTAAAACAACAAAAGAAGAGAAACCCATGTAGTATTTCAAGAACTGAGTGCATCTGAGATAAAAAAGAAGCACCAGAACAAAAGTAGCAATAGTGACAACAGCCACAAAGACAAGTGAGTTCAAAAGGGCACCTTTTAGCTTATCCCAGAAAGAATCTGAGGTTGTCTCATCGTATGCTATTGTAGCTATAGTGTTAATTGCAGGTGATGTTGAAGAAGGGTCTGGGTCATTAAGGATGGAAACAAGAATCACTACAGCCAACATGCAGGTTGAAACAGGTGTTATAATTCTGATTATTTCTTCTCCAAGTGAATCAATAATGCTTCTGGGTCTTTGATTTTGGGCCATTTGGGTTCTCAATTTTTGATCAATTTGGGAGCTTGAGCTTGAGGGAGATTATTGTTGATTGGTAGTTCAGTTCATGTAGAATTTTTTTTTGATGGTCGTTTGATCTTCCGGTGCGGGCTTTTTCACGTTAGTAATGGTGGAGGCGATATATTACTTAAATGGGATAAGGGTCAAATTGCAACCTCAACTTTCTTTAGTTCAAAATTCACATTTAATTTTTATATGACCTTTTTTTTTTTAAAAAAAAAGAGATAATTACATAAAAAACCCCAACCTTTTATAGCCTTTTCAAATTAAATCATATTCATTTTTTGCTTACAAAAGTAACCACCAACTATAAAAATTTTACAAATAATATCATCTGTCTGCTTTAGTAACAGAAAACTGATGTGACAGTCACTTTTTGGTCTGCCTCAATTGAGTGGAGCCCCACAATTGTTTATTGCTTTAAAGTAATATTTTTTTTTAATGTTTGGACAGCTTAAGAACACTCAGAGTTTAGAGTTTTGTGATTTTTCAGTCAACACAAATTTATTTGGACAGCCTAACAGGATATAATTTTATTTTAAAATAATTGGAAAAAATTAGTGGATTATCCAGTCATCAATCCAGTAAGCAATTGTGTGCTTCACTCAACTGAGCCAGACCAAAAAGTGACTGTCCATTAACTAAAACTGATGGATGGTATTATTTGCAAGATTTTTATAGTTGGTGGTTACTTTTGTAAGTAAAAATTGAATATAGTTTAATTTGAAAGTGCTATAAAAGGTTGAGATTTTTTATGTAATTTTTCTAAAAAAAAATTATACCATATTAATTATTTTAAAAAAATAAAAATATATAGCTCGAATAATTTTTATTGACTGATTTAACAATATTTATTGCATAAAAAAATAAAAGTCAAGTGTAAATTTTAAAATAACGTTGAGAGTGAAATTTGTCTATTGTATCTATTTTTTTTTAACTGGTTAAAATAGTTTAATTTCCTATTATGATAATAGGGGAGAGCCAAGAAAAATAAGATATTAAAATTTGATTTCTATATTTTAATGCCTATATTTTTTACCACTTAACCTATTAATAGAGACAACCATTGTATCAACTTAAATCCTATTTAAATTGTGAGAACTATCTACATATTATTGGAATCAATAAAATCTGTTTATTGTTTTTTATTTTAAGAACTTTTTACAGTCTAAAAATAGCATGTAAACACAACTTCTCAAATTTAAATAAATAAAAAACTTAGATAAATTAAATAAATTTATGGTACATATAAATAAATATTTTAAAATATATTTTTATGTTAAATTCTATTGTTAGGCCATATTTTGATAGTGGATAAAATATGAACTGAAATTTGACACAAAAATAAATTTTAGTTAAAGATTATCTCAATTTTTCTATAAATAACTTTTTGTATTCCATTTACAAGAATTAAAAATTAAAAATTGTCGACAAAATTATAAAACTACTCAAAGTGAAAGATGGAAGAAAAATAGGTCAAAAGAAAAGAAAAATAATTATAATATATACTCTATAAAGTTCGATAAAAAATAAATTAAAAAATATATGTATAGTTCTTATTTGAGAATTATAAATTAAAGTGCTAAAATCATGGCTTAATATTTTCAAAAGTCAGTATATACATTTTCTTTCCAATTAAAAAAAAAAAAAGCCTTCGAAAACACTCAGTCACCCGTCAGTCTCAAACACCAAAACACAATCCAATCACAAAGTGACACGCAACAAATCCTCACAATACAAAAATCTTGAGAAACCTCACCGTCAATCTGCTGATCCAACGGTCCACATTTCATTCTCCACTTGATATAACCCTTTCTTCTCATCACTTCACTCCACCCTCATAAACCCCATTTCGCAAAATAGGGTTTTAGTCGCTATCTTCTCAGATATCATATAAGGAGGTACAATTCGAATCTCACCTCCTCTTTAATCACATGAAATCTCCTGCTTTAATTTGATTATATTTTTCTATTAATATATATTTTTATGTTTTTTTTTTTTTTTTGGTTTTTTAATTGCTGTTTTCTAGGGTTTGATTGAGGTAATGTTTGATCTCTGTCTAAAGTCTTTAACTTTGGTCGTTTTATGTGTTTCCCTTTGCGTTTTGTGAATTCTGTTGATGATTTTGGTGTTTCTGTTCGTGATTTGTGAAATTTTAATTGATGATTTTATTAAGAGTTGAAGAATAAAAAATGTTGATACTGAGAATTTGGTCTTTTGTTAGGTATTGTTGTGTTATAAAGATTGAATTTTTTTTATTGACCGAGGCATTATTTTTATCTGTTTAGGCTGTTGCAATGGCTTTTCTCAGTAAAGTTGGGAGTATATTAAGGCAGACAGCTGCAAAGCAGATCAGCAATGAACTTTCTTCTTCATCCAGGCCTTCCATATATCAAGCATCACGGTTCATGTCAACTTCCAAACTTTTTGTTGGAGGTGCTGCCCTTTTGTTATGTCTGCCTGTATGTGTGTGGGTGCAGCTCTCATTCCACTGTTGACCTGATGATTAACAAATTTTGTCTCTGCAGGTATTTCTTATCAAACAGATGACACAAGTTTGAGCGAAGCTTTTGGTAAATATGGTGAAGTCATTGAAGGTATTAATATAGGTTTAATCATATTAGTTTTTAAAAGTTCCAAGTAAGTTTTGTTATAATATCTGTGCGGATGCTTGCTCATGTGGTGTGGCGTGGCGATTGTGGGGTATGCAGTTGCTACCTAATTTACTTGCATGGGTTCCTCCAGTATATTGTGTGCTTTCATTTCAAAAGTCGTGATGGAGATTTTATCTGCTCTATGGAGTTCTGAATTTAGATAAAATTGCTAATTTGGTTGATTTTCATTGCAGCAAGAGTCATTTTGGATCGTGAAACTGGCAGATCGAGAGGATTCGGTTTTGTTACTTACACCTCCAGTGAGGAGGCTTCTAGTGCCATCCAAGCCTTGGATGGACAAGTAATATTCTTCTACTTCTCTCTTTTTCTCTTTTTGTATGTGTATGTAATAATGGTGAATGGAAGTGGAGAGAAGAGAAGTGAGATTTAGGGTTATGAAAAGAAATGATAGATAATAAGTCATTGCTTCCCAGGAGTTTTTTTTCCTCCAAAATGCCAGGCATTTGAATAGATTCTGCTAACACAGGAAAAAATATCGTAGAGAAAGGAGACGCACAATAACAATAGTTTTTGATTTTCTAAATACAACCCTAAATCGGTACTCATATAGTTTTAAGGGGAAAAATGATTCAACTGAGTCTTGGGAAAGATGTTTTCCTCGTATAAACAAATATACTTGTCCTTTGTTGTGCATGGTTTCCACTCTTGTATTTATAGGACTATGTATCATGGACGACTTAGAAGTTATGGGCAGTTCTCTCTGATACTAGTTTGAATTTGTGAATCAAGTTTTGTTCTCATATTACTCGTGGTATTTTTTTACTATCAGATGTTCGACCTCACAATAATAATATTTCTGCAACTTTTCTAGTCTCAGAACCTGTATAACCACAGTATATAAAAACCTGTGCTACACTTCTGTTAATACCCCTTCTATTTTTAGCTATAGTTTATGCTTTCTCATAGTAGTTTTGGTAAATCAAAGGATTTTCAAGTGGAACTTGTAAAACTGTAGATGGACGAGGCCTTGTTGATTTTGATGATTACATAAGTGCCAGGCATTTTCTCTTCGCATTATGTAGATTTTCATCTGAATTAGTCATTTATTAGAGGCCCATTAACATTTGCTCTCATAGAAGTTTATCGATGGTTAAAATTTGATTGCCTGTGTGGTTTCTGTCAATCAGATTGTAGTTTTTATATGAAGATAAATATACCAGACTTTTGCTTCATAGGGTTCCTGAATGCAAATGATTTGTAGTTAGTACCATGTCATCATTATATGTTTGCTAACTCTTTTTTTGTAGTTATTATGAATCTGGAGCTCCTGTCTTGATTCTTGTTTGTATCCCTTTTTGGGTATTATGCTTGTCTTCAGGATCTTCATGGGCGTCGTGTAAGGGTGAATTATGCAAATGATAGACCTCGTGGTTCCTTTGGTGGTGGCGGTGCTTATGGTGGCGGAGGCTATGGTGGCGGAGGCTACGGTGCTGGCGGCGAAGGCTACAATGCTGGTGGTGGAGGCTACGGTGCTGGTGGTGGAGGAGGCTACGGTACTGGCGGAGGCTATGGTGCTGGTGCTGGAGGTTATAACAACAATTATGGAGGTGACTATGGTGGTACTGGTCAGAATTATGGAGGTGGTAACTATTCAGGTGGAAATGTGGGCAATCCTAGCAGAAACAATTTTGATGGAGCTAGCACTGGAGATTATGGCAGCGGCGGTGGGAATTATGGTAGTGGTGGTGGTAATGTTGCCGGTGGAAATATTAATGAAAGTGGCGGTGGGAATTATGGTGTTGCTGGTGGTGGTGGTGGTGGTAGTATAGGTGATGATTATAGTGGAAATGCTGGGTTGGGACAAAATGGTGGAGATTTCCAATTTGGCAACCGGGATGGTGACAGCTTGGACACTTTAGCTGGAGGTGATGATCAAGATGAACCATTGGAAGGAAATTTCAGGGACGATGATGATACCGGTGACTTTGCCAAAAGGGCTTGATAGATGCCTTCTGCGTTCGAACTTGGAAGCAGCTGAAATTGCTTCAATTATATGTTTAAAGTAGACTGCATTTTTGTTTTAGTTTTTATTCCCTCTCTCTTTTTCCAAGCAGTTTGCACAATTTATCAATTTAGTGCTGTGGGGATTAACTTTTAGCGTGTTATTTTGAGAAACAAAGGGCTTGATTAGAAATAATTGTAATCGCAGATACTGTTTCCTGGCCTTGTTCTCTCTCGTCATATGTACAGGTAAAGCTTGTTTGGCAGTATTGCAAATTTGCAATTATTCATGACCGGCATTTCTCACCGGAAATGGACCTGAAAGCATGAAGCTTTGCCGGGCATGTTAATTTTGTGAAGTATTGGTAAAAATTATATGTGGAAGCCGCTTCAGGTGTAAGGTTAATTCTGATGCTATTAATGGAAATTGATAGCCAACAGAATATTTTGGTAACAGAATTCCGACAGTCAACATTTTTTATGGGAAAAAATGAAATTGAAATATTTGTAGGAGTTGCAATACTAAATGTGCTTCTGGTGAATACTTGAAGAAACCTGTTCAAATCTATTTGTTTATCATATTTTAATGAAACTGCCCGATTATAAATTGGAGGGATTTAAATATGAAGTCGATGATTTGAAGCAACAATCAGAAACGTCTTGTAGACTTGCAAAGGGACGCTTTTATAGCTTTAGAATTTAGAATGATGGCCATGTGAGATTGAATGCTAATATGATGTCAGTCTGGGTCTCTAATCTATACACTGCAAAACTTTGAGTTGTTTCAATTCAATGTTCGTTTTCATTCATGGAAAACAACACCCTTTGGGCATTTAGCACTACAGGAGAGCCTTTCCTCGTCTTCTCCACAATTTGCTTTATCAATTGCTTCTCCATCTCATCGTTTTCATCCTCATTTGTACCATCATAAAGCAACTTCTGTATTTCTTGGCTATGTTCTATTGCTAACTGTAACTGATTAACATATCACGCTTTTGATAATCTTTCTTTGTTGTCCATAAGACGAGTCGTTGGACCATTTGTTGCACTGTTTTGATCAACCCGTAACATGATTTGATTGAATGGATGTGTGCACCTTTCATGACTATTTTCATATACCGTGGATGGTGAATCATCTTCTTCTGACTCATTTATCTTCAACAGCTCTTCACAACCTTCATTGTACGCATCTAGAGCTTCCCCTGATAAATTCATCACCAGAGGCTGGTCTTCAGAATTAAATTTTTCTTCAGTAATTGAATTTTCTTCGTCAGAGTATCTCAGCTCACTGCTCGATAATTTCCTCCAAATATTCTTATGCTCAGATTCCATGATTTGCACCTTTCTCTGACTGTCTTGAAGGGCCATTTCAAGCTGCTTCACACGCACTTCAAGTTGGGATTCAATAACTTCATGCAAACGCAGGCTTAATTCTCGGGGTGAAACTGCATAATTTCCACTGTGAGTTGTTGGGGTACCACTTTTATCTTGATCTCTCTCAGGTCGGACAACAGCTCGCCCATCGGGACTGTCAACCTTCAGTTCACCCTGTGCAAAGTCGGCTGCAAAGTCTGGGTCAAGCTGCATGACATTTACCCTCTATAAGAAACATGTAGAACAAAAACTTCAACAAGCAATCATCTGAACAACAATACACAAGTCATACTGCAGGTCTGCCATCAGCACTGACAAAGAGTGGTCTCTTTCTTATTTTCTTTTGTCTCTTGAACTTTATTGCCAGGATCTTCGGTTAAAGGGAATGTACAAAATGGCCAGAGTTACTACATCATACTATATATGTTACAGGTCATTAGGCTCAACCTGGTAGTTAAGAGTTTGCCTTCTAATATAAGAGGTCAAGACTCAGACTTCAAACCCTGGAAACCTCGTCTCATTTAAGAATTTTCGGTTATGCATGTTAGGAACCTAACACCTATGTCAGACTAAACACCAATAAAGAAAACATTATTCAACTAGATATTGGATAATATATCATGATATTATACTTTCTTTCCAAGTATTTCACTATCATCCTAAAACAACTCCATTCATGAATTGAATATATATTCACCATTAATGAAGCCATTTAGCTGAATAATCTTTGCAATTTACTCCTATTCAAGTAAAAAAAAAATCAAAGCCAATTTCTCCAGTCTAATGCTAAGAAATGATGAGAGAGAAAAGGAGTTGTAACGGGTGTAACAAACAACAAATTAGGATATATTCCAGTCAGATTCTTCATTCTTCTGATGTGATCCAACGAAGGCATTCAACACATGCATGTAGCACATATGCACGTGCTCAATTGTAAACTTAATGTGTTGAAATATAAATTCTTTGAGGAAACCATCTAAACCACACTATGGCAACCATAACCTATCTAAGGAATTAGAAAAGAATACTTCAATCTCTATGGATGCTGACAGAAACAAGCGGTACAAAAATAGAAGCAGAAATTAATATGAATACGACATGGTTTGCAAACAACAAATGTTGTTTTGTGGTGCTTTGATATCTACATAAAAGCACAAGTTTTTTCTTTTTTCTACATACTGTGCTTTGATATCTGGGCATTATATTCCTTTTGCTTTCAAAATTATAACAAGTACAGATACCAATGAAGCAAGTTAACCAAACAGAGCCTAAATATTCTAGTTGCAATTCTTCATGGTATGATTGGAAGTTTGGAACGAGGACTTTGAATGATGCTGAATAAACATGTTTTACCTCAAAATCAGACGATCTTCTTTCCAAATTAGATGTGTTCATGTTTAGCCCCAACTGCTCAAGTTCAGCTTCAAGCTCTGCTTCAATTTTACTCATGTCTTCTGAATTCTCCTCAGCCTTTTCATATTGTGATTCTTTACTATCATTGCTCGTTGAGTTATTGACATGCTGTAAAGAAAACAGTGGATTTAATGCTCTGTAGTGCAAGGAGTTCTCACATGTATCCTGTGACTCCAAGTTCTCATCAGCTAGTTCTTGCACTGTCAATGAATCTTTCATCTCAAGTTCTTCTTGTAGATCTTGAACCAAGTTCTCAGTCTGCTTCAACAAGTCTTGTAGTTTGTCTACTTCTCTTCTGCTAGCCAGGAAAGAAGAGGCTATGCCAACAGATATACCCAAACAGAATAAATACGTTTGATCAAGAGAACCTGATAAAAGGAGAAACATTAGGACATGATTTAGGTTACAATTGGCTGGATCATGTAAAAAATAGATGAAGTACGAGATACAAGAATCCCATTGCAACATCTGCACAGTACTTAAATCATGTAATGGTCCACAAACTGGAGTCTGCATACACACACATACACAAAACTACACACAGACTATGTATGGTAGTACTTATACATCTATGGTAAAAGGCTTTTGCACAACCATATTGCACTATGAGATGAGAGAAGAAAACAGATTCCTCTTGTAGCAATTTAGCAATAATCATAATTTTAAAATCCATTCAGTTTACAGTAAATTGACCTGGGATGCAAGTTTGAACTTATACAAATATTTCTCTGTAGATATAGTTTATCTTTATCATTTTTATTGACCCAGGGAGAAGACAGAAACTAAAAATTATAAGTGCTGCCTAGGAGAGAAGTTGGAAAAAAAATGATACTATGATAGTTTTCAGAATTCTGCAACTATTCTGTGGTTCAAGCATAACATGCTTTTGAGAATGAGATGATCACAGAATTTTTGGCTTTTCATTATGTTCAGTAACAGAAACGAAATATAACACAAGAAAATGCATCCATATGATGGCAGTGGGTATGCAATCTTTCTCTATTTCAAGTAAATACATAGCTTTAGCTTTCCATAGACAAATAAAAATGAAGTAAATGAGAAAGGGTGCTCAAACTTTATAGCAACAAAACAGATGCATATATCTCCTCTATGGAAAAAATGAGTAACTACAGGGAACTAAAATTCTGGAAACTTTGAACATTTTGTAAGCAGCAATAGAACAATAATTCCTTAAACTTCTCATCAAACTAAAAGCTTAAAAAGAAAGTTTGAAGATTACCATTTTGAAAACGGAAGTGCCTTCCACTGCCAGTTTTCCGGGAACTACTGAATCTTTCATAGCACACTTCTCTTGTTTTAGATTTTATCTTACTAAGGGCATCCAATTTGCTGAATTTCAGTAGTGGAGGAATCCCACAAACTTTTTCGTCCTTATGCAGCTTAATATCATCTGTGCTATCACATGCACTAAAAGAATCACCATTTAGTCTGTTAAGAATTTGGTTCCCATCAGTTAGAAGCAGTGGCCTCACTTTTGTGGATGCTGATGGAGAGAAACTAAGCACATACTCCTCCATTTTAGCCTGTTCCTTGTACAGCTGAGACATTAGGCAACTTTCTAAGGAACTCAAAGGTTTAATAAAATGGCCATTTATGTGCTTGGTCCTGAGAGAACTTGTTTTCTTTTTAGACTCATGAAAAGAATCCATTTCACCAGTATAAGGCCTACCAGAATTAATTCCCATATCATTACTTGATCCTTTCCCAATCCCATTTTCTATCAGGTTTTCATTCATTGCAACTCCAGGTGGCAGGGTTGACAAGGAAAGTAAATTGCATTCATCATAATTTCCTGAACTTTCAGGCTTTTCACCATAACCACTAGAAGAAACTTCTCCTTCAGAAGTGCTGTCTAACCGGTAAATATCTGACAATCTCTCACCTGTATTAGTATCTTCTGTTAGTTTCTTTCTCTGAGTTGATCTGCGGAGGGGAAAGCTGGGGTTTTCATGTGTCTCACATTTGGAGAGACCAGACCCGGATGATCTATCCCTGTCCCTTGAAACATTTTGCCAGTATTTAGCAATATATCCAGCAGCAGCAGCTGCTCCAACAACCCATAGATCCATTTCTGCTCCCGCAGAATAGAGAAAAGTACTAACCAAATTCCACAACACTAATTTTCCTCTTTGTACCAAGTTCAACCACAAAAAACCCCAGGGCAACAGTTGCCATCAATCCAGAGACAAAAAGCTATTCCTGAACCAAAGCATCAAAAACGCTAAAGCTCAAATCCAACAATGACTTTGAAAAAGGGAACTAATTCTTCAAAATGTAAAAGCTATACCAGTTGCAGGACAGAGTATTTTCACATTCTCTCTGCTCCCAGCATTTGCAATGTCAACACCACCAATAAGCATCCACACTGAACAAAACAAACCAACAGTAGCAATGATCAACTGCTACAGAGAGTACAAAAGACAACACCACAGGACTAAAGAATTTGAATAAAATCAATCCAATGCTGTCTTCCTCAATCTAAATTCCAAATTGATTCAAGTAAACTCCCTTCTTAGCCTATATTCCAATTTCATTAAAGTAAAATCCCATTTTCACCATAACAAAGAATCATACAATAAGTCAATAAGTACAATTTGAGATCAGAGAGCAGTAATCTAAACAGCATTCACTTGCAAGAACTCTCAAAACAACAAAAACCCATTTCCTAATAAAAGCCTTTTCCCATAACAAAAACAACAACAACCCAGAAAAACAATTAAAGAAACAAACTTTAGCGCAAGATATTAAAAGTAAGCTCTACCCATTTGATAACAGTCCTTGAAATGCAAAACCCATCAACAAAAATTAACCCATTTCACCAGAAACACCAATGCAAAAAAGACTACCGCTTTAATTTTCTAAAAGTGCAAAAAAAATTCAGTAGAAAAAGGTAAGCTTTTGGAGGGTAACTAACAGTAGTTGAGACGACAGAACCTTAAACCAATCAAAAAACACCAACTTTCGAAGACGATATCGCCTGTGTTGGAGCTGAATAAGCGGTGTTCTTTGATATAAATGAGACCCATTTTAACGTTGTCTTCACTGCCATAACGTGAAACAATACACAATACAATACACTTGCTGTGCTGGCCGGCTTATACGACACCGTATTTATTTATTTTAATTTTGCTAGGGGGAAAAAACTCAAATAAAAGAAATATGTCTTTATAATTCAGTTTTGATATGCTTTACAATTTTTATTTGACCAGTTCAAATAATATAGATATTAGAAATTATTTTTATTTTTATTCTATTTTGTAAAATAAAATATATTGTAAAATTAAATTTTACAAATTAAAATAAAAAGCACACTTTACTTGCTAATAATATTATAATAATTTTTTCCATTGACATTGTTATAAAAATTTCTTATAGATTTAGTTTGATTTTGTCCATTAAAATTTTTCATTTAATTTAATTGAATCAACTAGAGAATAAGATCTTTTTTCTAATTTTTTTTGTAAATAAAAATAATTAAGTGTATTTTGTGTATATGGCCAAGGGAGTCCATTTTCAGTAAGACATGTCATAACTAGGAAATCAGTAGAAAAAATATTTATATATATAAAGTAGAGACTAAAAAAGGACCACCCAAGTTTTTGTGGACAGAGAGGATGATAACTAGATTCCATTAGAGGACAAAGCCACTAGCTGGCCTTGTATTAGATTTTTTTTTTTTTTTTTTATCTTGTATCTCATAATTTTTTGTTCCTTTACATGCTAAAAGAATTATACATTATGTAATTAATAAGAAATAACATGTATCAACATGTAAAAAGTAATTTACAAACTTACAAAATAAACTAGATTCATCTCAAACCTCATGTGGGGTGGGTGAGGTGATGAGACTGATATCTCATTGAGCTAATTTCTTGAAATTCACTCTTATGTCTTTTTAGAGTTTAGTATATTTCATCAATTAGTACATATCCATTTAAATTAGATAGATATTTTTCATCCCTTTGTTAATATACTAATATATTGAAAACTGTAATTATTTAAAAAAATCAAATTCTTTTGATTTTTTTTTAATGATACGATGTTTTATACAACAAATAAAAATAAGTGAATGATACATCAAATCTTATATAGTTAGATGAGGAGACTTGATTGGAGCATTTGTTGTTGGGTTCTATTTGATTTTTTTTTTTTATTGGGAGCAAAAACATGGGATTTGTGGGTTGGGATAGAGATTTCAATAGAAAATTAGATTGAGACCTTAGATTTCATCACCCCATTTCCTTATCTTGACAACAAGAAACATTCAATTTATAATGTTTGGTGATAGACTTGGAAAAATATCAACCTCACCAACTACTTTGGTTCACCAATCTTTGTAGGGAAAGTGGCATTTGTGACCCACCCTCTAATTAAATGATTATACAAGTGATTAACCTAAGTACCTTACTTTCAAGCAAAACAGTTTTCCATTAGCTTTCAAGCATAAGGTGGTTGAATAACTGAATAGTAAAAATTCTTCTTAAAACATTAAAGATCATAGGTTTAATTTATGAACATAATCTAAATTAAGATAATCCCATTTGATTAATAAATTGAGATATCAATTAAGGAATAAAATTTCTTTGAACTTGTAAATTTCATTCTCTATTTATTGTAACTCAACATTGAAATTTTTCCAAATTAACCATGAGAATAAGATTATAAAGCAATGGTGTGAAAGAACAAGAAGAGCAATTTGCTGATCCCACTTCATAATCACAATCACAATCACAATCAAATAATTAAAGAAAGGGTTGGGCCAATCTCACTCACAGATGTGAGGTCCCCACTCAAAAGGGTTTTTTTGCACATGATTTCGTACACACAAAAAGAAAGGGTTTTGGGTATGATTAGGTGAAGAAGTGAAGAAAATTTAAAATTACAAGTTTCAAGTTGCATGTGCAAAGTTTCAGATTTGGATCAAATATATGTTGACATTACTTTAAACTCTCTAATTATGATCTCATTACATCAAATTTAATAAATGCAAAAGTAAATGATATCCAGCTTACTTCAAAACCTTTGCTCATGTCATTGTTCAATTAATCAAAGCAACATCAAGTGCCTATGGTCGCTCGAGCAACAATTTTAATCAAATTTAGAGGGCACAAACATTCTCATCATCTGCCCGTTTGATCTTCGAGAATGAAAAGTCACATGAAAAAAATCCTCTCTCAATCTCATATTTCAGAATAGGGGTGGCCACGGGCCGGTTTCGGCCTAGAACCAGACCGATCAAAACTGGAACTGGAATCGGGCTGAACCAGCCCCAAACCGAAGCAGAGACCGGTCCAGGGCTAGTTCTGGTTCAGTTTATGAAAAAAATTATGTTAAAAATATGTAAAAATTCATTTCATTTCTATGCAATTTACTATACTGACTCCATTTCTTAAATGGATTGAGTTGGAAAATTCTACATAATTTTTTATTCCTTGTGGTATATTTTATTTTTTAAATTCTACATAATACCGAACCGATAAAAACGGAACTGTGAATCAGAACCAGCCGGTTTAAAATCAGCCCAAAACCAGAATTAGGCCGGTTCCGTTTCAGTTCTACCTTAGGTGGAAGTTGGAACCATGAACCAACGGTTTCGAATCCGGTTCATGAACCGCGGCCGGGTCTATTTCAAAACATCACTTCTAGTTGATTTAATGATGAGTCTACTCTATTTTATTATTCTTTTATAATTTTCATTTCATTTTACATATTTTGTACCTTGTTGCCCTTTAAATTATGAATTATACTAGTTCTTCCGCCAATAATACCTAAACCAATTGGTCTAATGCTGAGGCCATGAGATAAAAACCTTACAGCATAATCCATCGATTACGTTTACAACAGGGCTAATGGAACCACTTATGTAGTGTTCCGCACTCATAGATAGTGTTCCACACCCATAGATAATAAGTTAAATCCTCCTTCCTCACTAACAACTAACATGCCATGACTCTATGGGGTAACAACTTTTATGACAATAAAAGTCGTGTTCAATTTCTGCCGATAGAATGGTGAAACTCCCCATCATAATTTTTTTTTTTCCAAAATACCAATCCTCCCTGGTATGTTATTGTGTGCGCCATATCTAAGAACTGATCAAGGATAACATAGAAACATCAATTCACTCCAATAATCTCAAATTATGTGTATAATGCAGTTCCCACCACCAAATAATTCTGGTCATTGAGAACATGTTAATTTTGGAGAAAAACACCTTGAAACGAACATCAAAGAAGATTGTATTGATCTTCTCAAACAAATATGGCCTATTGACAATAAATGAGAATACTGTTTTCAATATAGGTACTTGGATGACAAAATAGAATACCAGGAATAAAAAGAAGAATATAAAATTTAAATTTAGAAGATCACAACCTAATCCAAGGAATTTATTAGATCAATGAAATGAAAGACCAGCCAATCAGCTTTTACAGCTACAGCCTCTCGAAGTTGAACACCAGCATAGCAAATAAACAAGTCAGCACCGCCTGGTTTACGTGCCTACATATAACAGATAAATAACAAAAGGATAATAAGAATGTATATGTTGATGCATCTGAAAGAGCATACTGAGAGAATCTCATTTCTTTGTCAAACAACCATAAATCTCTAACTATATTGGCAAAATTTTCACTGTAACTTGACTAATGGCGATCAACGAATTTGTTCAATGATTCTGTTTTACAATGTGAATGTTGCAATAACGTACATACCTCAAGATCAGTTGCACCATCCCCAATCATAACCATCAATTTGTATCCACGAGACTGATTTATCATCATAAATAGCATTAGACGTACTCTAAGAAACATGCATGAAACCAGTAGTTGTGACACTGACCTTTTTTATTTGCTGCACTGCAGTTGCTTTTCCTCCACTCCTTGAAGTAGGCTCATTTGAGTCAAAACCCAAAAACTCCCCCGAACTCCCAAAGAGCAATTGATTGGCAAAGATGTTTTCGGGTGGAATGTCAAGAATAGATGCAACAGGCTGCAGTGCATAATAATAACAATTTGATATCTAATTTATTCCATTTAAAAGACCAGTCTAAAAAACATAAATTTGAGTTCGAGATGCAAACAGTAACAATGTTCTTTAGTTAAAGTGCAATGTGACTTCTGTAGATTTGAGCAAGTATTAGAACATTTTATTTTGGTATTTGAAAGGCAAAGCATGTTAGGAATTGAGCATATATGAAATAATTATACATATAATGATTAAGAAATTGCCTTTCTTCTTTTTCACTATTCTACAGGTGCTGTAACACAATTTATAGAGCTCTTCCATAAAAAGCCTGTGCACTTATCAATTAAAATAGTTGCCTTTTGAAACTCTTTCAGAAATGCAAGATGACTCGGTATAAAGCACTTATCAATTAAAAATATGATACTAAAATTGTAAAGATCTTCCTATAAATGGGAGTTTAATTGTTAAGGAATATATCCGATCCCAAAATCAAATATTTGAGCATGCATATTGTGTAAGCATTTACATTGTTGGTATAAAGCTACTTAGTAAGACATTCAATAGTTCTATTAGCATTATGAACTGAAAACATCTTAGGGTGATGAACAGTTCTATGAAACAATGGAAAAATAAATACTGAAATAACATTATTTCAGCCCATTAGCATACGTTGATCATTTGACGAAAGCCTCCAGAGATCAAAAAAACATTGGTATTCTTAGCCTTCAGCTTCTTGACTAACTCTTCTATGCCAGGAGAAAGTCTGCAGAAATTAAAACAACATCAATGACACCTCTTCCAATTCAGATTTAACTCAAAGTGCCATAAATAGAAGTGGATATGAGGAGGCAAATGAAATACGCTGAATGATAAAAATAAAAATCCTTTTCTTGCATTAGATGGCCAAACAATTGAATTAAATAAGTTAATAGAATAAATTTTAAAGAAAGTTGAAGTTTTGGATAAAAGAATTCATCAAATTTATCATATCATCTTTTAAAATAATTATTTCTTTCCAAAGAGTACAAAGGGGAAAAAAGGAACGGGTGCATGTCAAATGTGGTTTATTGACCTTCATAGTGATATCAAAATCATCCAATTATGAACAATTGCAAAAACGAAAGAAAGGTCCTACAAGTCTATGGTTTATGATGATGATAAAAAATTTCCACATGGCACTATCTAATTTTGTCTTGAATAATATGCCAAGCAAATCAGACTGATAAAAATAAATGGAAACCCTTAAAATAATGAAAAAAAAGCAAGGTTAAGGAATTGACATACTTTGGGGGCCTCTTCTCAAGAAAATCGTGGATCTGAGATAGAGATGGTTTGAACAATGATAGTCTGGCTGCTAAGGCTTCCTCAAAAGGAACAGAACCACCCATTGCTCTGGTAAACTCCAAACTCTAAGAACAAATCTTATATTAAGAAGTAATGTAGTCTTAAATTTTAAGGAAATGACAAGCAGAACTTACTTAGCTGTCCATTCTGCAACAGCATTTCCAGCTCCACAAAACTCTCCAAGTTCATCAATGCCTTCATCTAGGCATACCGTACTATCAACATCAAAGCATACAGCATCAGCACTTCTCCAGAGCTCAAGAACATCTGCTAATTTAATTAAGCAATCAACAATTATATAGATACTGAATTACTAATCTTACTTAAGCTGGAAAGCAAGCTGAAAATTATATGAGTTTCTTAAACAATTATTTGGGGTAGCAAATATAGTTGTCCGTCACAGCTTCTTTAGTTAGCTGGACCTTAACCAAGTAAATACTTAAATGAGCTCATTCAATGAAAAACCATTCTAGAACGAAAATATCTATCAAGTTGCTCAAGAAGTACATGTCAAAATAGACTATTCAGAGGTAGTGATTGTAACCTTTGGATGGCAGTCGATTGTCTAAGTGATCCACTTTTGGAGGTTCCAAAGGTTGAACTGAAGCAGTGACTGAATTGAATGATTGAGGAAGTCTCATTGAAAAATTTCTACCTCCAATAAGATTCCTTTTCAACTGTAGGGTAAATGCTGGAAGAAAACAAGAGCGAGATTGTCTACAAGTAGCACGAATAGGATTGATTCGCAAACGCATCAATCCTTCCATCAATAATCTGTTGCAAACCAATCAACAAACAAATGAAACCCAGAAACTAGAAAAGTCATCAAAATTCACTCTGCAACTTCTCCATTACCATAGTAACAATACAATCTGCTAGACTGCCTAAATTAACATAAAGAGAGTTTCATAATCAGGCAATCAAGAAAATGAGCCCAAAACAAAGCCACAAAACTAAGCAAAAAAAAGCATCTTTAACCCAGTAAAGTTCTTCACAAAACAATTAAGGAAACCACAACACATGCATGAAATAACATTAATTCAAGAAACCATGCACTAGTAACCTGCAAAAAACTTGAAATAGCAATAGATCCACAAGAAATGCATAACAACTGCACAGAAACAGGTACCCTCTGTTTGACAGGTGAGAAAAGGCCAAGAAAATACAAGTAAAAGAGCAAAAAGCTCATAACTTTTATATTAAAATTTTCTGTTTCATTTTTTGCACAATCTCTCATTGATCCAACAAGAAAAAATGAGTGAACTTACGATTTTATTGTAGCTTATGGGATTTTGGGTATGTTACAAATCTGCTTCAAGTTCCACTTTTTAATTCTCAGATCTCTCGCAC
>CATIWO010831593.1:0-14975 GCA_949673435.1 Macaranga tanarius | reverse complement strand
TTTTTTTTCCATATATCCCATCATTTTCTTAAACAACAAAAAAATTGACAAATATATTTTCAGAACCCATTTAATAAGTAATGTGCCTTCATGCATCATTTACCCTTCAAACAATTTAAATTATATAACATTGCATGCTTCACATAAAAATATATGTATTTTATGAACACCACATAATGGAGATAAAATTACCTGACTGACGTGCACTCGAAACGGGGCCTCGAAAGAATTGCTATCCTCAGAAAAAATCTATAATAAAGTATAAAAAAATAAAATAAGAACGTATTTCTTAACATATATAAAATAAAAAAATTATACGACCTATAAAGAAAAATAAAAAAAATTACGAGGATTCTACCGAAAATTCGGCAGAACCTCCCCTAAAATAATGACATCTCCCTACTAAAGTAGGGCCAATCATGTAATAAAACACCAATAATTCTATATAAGAAATCACAAATGCACAAAAAAAACACCAAATATTTTTATCATCACATTTTTTCTCCAAAAAAAAAATTTGTAGCTCCATAAATAATCACAAAATAAACGTGTTTTAGTGTAAAATTTTTTTTTTTCATAAAACTGTGTTAAAAAAAATTTATATTAACTTGCTGTACGTGTGAAAAAATTTGACACCTTATATGAATTTTTGACAATAAAATTAAATGTAGTTTACCAACAACTTATTTTTATTTTTAGATTTCAAAAGTTAACTAATTGAACTTCAAGTTTGAAATTAATTAACTTTCAAATTGACCCTTATTTTACGAAAGTTGAATTTTTTAATTCAATTCTACATATAAATAGAAATATTATTTGAACTATTTATCTGATTTTATTTTTTTCATATATCCCATGATTTTCTCAAAAATGTAAATTATTTTAATTTTTATTAAGATTTTAAATTTTTTTTTATTTTTCATATATCCTATGAATAATTTTCTATTCTTGTAGTAGTGCAAAACATAACATATTACAAAAAAAATCTTAGAGTAAATAAATAATACATAAATATTAATTAATTTGTTTATAAATTAAGTATAATGTGTTTACAACCACATAAACAAATATAAATTAATTGTATAAATAAAAAAAATATATAATAAATATCAAAAAAATTATTCAACCATTTAGCATTACCTAACTAATTTATGCATAAATATTAATTAATTAATTTATAATTAAAATTTAATGTGTTTACTACCACATAAATAATTATAAAATAATTGTATAAATAAAAAAAATATAGAAAAAATTATTCAACCATTTATCATTATCTAACAAATTTAATCAATTATTTTTTCTTAACATATAATCAATTTAATTATTCAACCATATATACATTTAATTAATTTTATTAAACACAAATACAAGTAAATAAAATGCATAAAAGTAAAAAAAAAACTCACCGGAAGAGGGAGGAGGCCGGAGGTCGGTCGGGAGGAGGAAGAAGGGCAGCGACGGTAGATGGGTCGTCAGCAGGGGCAGCGCGCGAGGGGGAGGGACACTGTGCGCGAGGGGGAGGGACACCATGAAGAGGACAGTGGCTGGGGCAGGTGGCTAGTGGAGGTGGCTGCCGGCATCGACTGGAAGCAGTGGTGGAGGGCTGGGCGGCGCGCGCAGGGGATCGGAGCGAGGGAAGAAGAAATCGGGAGAGAGAGAGAGCGAGAAAGAGGGAGAGAGAGAGAGAGAGCAAAAAAAAATTGCCCTATTCTTTTTTAAAAGCTCGACTTTTAGCGACGGACAAGTTGTCCGTCGCTAAAAGTGTCGCTAATTATCGACGGACAAGGTAATCCGTCGCTAATTAGGGACGGATTAGTTGTCCGTCACTAAAAATTAGCAATGGATACAGTAATCTGTCGCTAATTAATGACAGATTACTGTATCTGTCGCTAATTTTGTCGGTAATTCGAGCGCTATTTCTTGGCGCCTGAATTTTTGTTGGCTTTTAGCGATGGATTTTTTTCCATCGCTAATCCGTCATTAAATTCAAGTTCGTCGGTAATTGAAGATAGAAATTTTTTCGTCGCTAAAATCTATCGGTAATTTGGTGTATTCTAGTAGTGTCAGGAACAAGTACTGAGCAGCTTTTGTCCAAATTTTCTTTGCCTGGTTCCTATTGTCCGGTAACTTTTCCGTTTCCAAATATTTGGCAATAGGTTTAATCCACTTGGCTATATCACGAGTGCTTAGGATTTCATTCTCCTCTGTCGAAGGCCCAATTATCTCTTTTTTTAGGAAGAGGTTTTAAAACATAGGTCCATTTTCTGCTGTGGACTTGGCTATGATATCGACTTTATTTTTGACTATTAGTATTTGGACTATTGTCCATTGTGTACCATTCTCTTCAATCCTACATAGGAGTGAATGAGCTTTATTCGAATATTTTATTATATTTAGATCTTTTGTTTCATATGTTCTTTTAAGCTGGTTCACTACAAGTTGAGAATCACAGAGTATTTGGAGGCTTTCCGCTCGCACTTCGTTCGTGAGCTTTAATCTCGTGATGAGGGCTTCATATTCTGTAGCATTGTTTATGGCTTCATATACTATTCTGATAGCATACTCGATTTTTATCTTTTCAGGGCCTATCAGGATTATTCCTGCACCCGAGCCTTATCTGCCCGATGACCCATCAACATACATTCGCCACAAGTTCTTTTCATTATTGAGCTCCGTAATTTCAGTCATTTTTTGTATAAAATTATACAATACTTGTGCCTTTATTGCTGTTCGGGTTCGTATGATATGTCATGCTCGCCCAGTTGCACTGACCATTGGACGGGTCTTCCGGATATTTTTAGTCTTTGTAAGATCTTCCTGAGTGGTTGACTCGTTCATACCATTATCTTGTGAGCTTAAAAATAGTGACGAAGCTTCCTTGCTGTGTGTACTAGAGCCAGTGCTAGTTTATCTATCTTTGGATAACATATTTCTGATCCCCTAAGGACCTTGCTCATATAGTAAATGGGATTTTATTCTCCTTAATCTTATTGGATAAGTACCGATGCTAGGGATTTACTTCTCACTGAGAGATAAAGGTACAATATTTCCCTAAGTATTAGTCTACTCAGCAGAGGTGGAGATGTCAAGAACTTTTTGATATCTTCAAATGCTTTTTCATAGTTAGTATTCCATTCAAATTTCTTGACATTCTTCATTGCCCTAAAGAATGAAAGGCATTTCCTTGCTGAATAGAACATGAATCTTCCTAATGTGGTGATTCATTCATTTAGTTTCTGTAATTCGTTTAGTATTGTTGGAGGCTTCATGTTGATGATTGATTCTATTTTTTCTAGATTGGCTTCGATTCCTCTTTGTGAGATCATGAAACTAAGGAACTTTCCTGCTTTTACCCCAAAGACACATTTGTCGAGGTTAAGTTTAACTTTATATTCGTCTAGTTTTTTCAGGGCTCGTTCTAAGTCTATAGAATGGTCCACGTCAGTTTGGCTTTTGACGATTAGATCATCTACATATACCTCAATGGTTTTACCAATGTCCTCTTTAAAAGCAAAGTTCATGTACCTTTGGTATGTGATCCCTGCATTTTTGAGCCCGAAGGGCATTACGTTATAACAGTATAACCTTTGATGAGTTATGAAGAATGTTTTTTCTTGGTCCTCTTCCTTCATAGGGATCTGATAATATCCTTGGGCAGCATCCATGAAGCTATACATTCCATGGCATGCAGTTGAGTCAACCAACTGGTTAATGGTTGGTAAGAGATAACTATCTTTAGGGCATGCTTTATTTAGATCTGTGTAGTCTACGCACATCCTATACTTTCCGTTTGGCTTTCAGACGGGTACAACATTTGCTAACCATTCAAGTTATCAAACTTCTGATATGAATCCTGCCTCTAGGAGCTTTGTTGTTTCAGAGGCTATAATCTTTTACCTCTCTATTGTGAAGTTCCATTTCTTCTGTATTACAGGCTTAATAGAGGAATTGATGTTCAAGCTATGAGCCACTACAGTTGAGTCAATCTCCACTATTTCTGATGCTTGTGTGGTAAAAGTATTTAAGTGAATTTGCAACACTCGTTCTATCTTCTCTTTTATTTGCTCAGGTATTTATCCTCTGATTTTTACGATTTTGCCATTCGTGAGCTTTATTTCTTTTAATTCCTCTATCAGTTCTAGCTTTATTCCTTATTTTTCAATTTCCATATTGGATTCAATTGGAAAGGCTTCTAGTTCATCTTTGGTGGCTAACTGATAGTGCTGTTTAGCGATTTCCTGATCTCCCTTGATCGTAATGACTTTTCCTTGAGTAGAAATTTTCATTATCAAGTACCTAATACTTGTTACTGCATTAGTTTCCCATAAGATTGGTCTTCTGATGACTCCGTTATAGGCAATCTCGTATCAACAATGTTGAATAAGGATTTTATCGTAAGATGCTCTTGGGAGTCTCGATCTCCTAATTCTATGTCCAACTCAACACTTCCCATTGGTTGGACAGTTCCTCCGCAAAAGCTAGTTATCGGGTTGGTGATGGGCTTAGTTCAACGGATGAGCCTCCTATTGCTTGGAAGGCTTCCCAAGTAAGGACATTAACTACGCTTCCATCATCTACGAGCATCCTTTTTACCAAGTAATTTTTTATATGGGTGCTGATGACTAGTGCGTCATTATGAGGTTGCTTAACATGCAGTCTGTCCTATGGGGAGATTGTAATGGTTGGTGCAGGTGAACTAGTTCGTGCCGTGTACACCTTTTTTCAGGGTCTTTTCCTTCCTCTTGATAAAGATTTTCCACCTATGATCATGTTTATGACTCCAGACACATCTCCGCAAGTCTTATTTGAATTCTCTTGATGTTTGCTCTAAGTATCCGAACTTCTAGTTCATTTTGGGAGATCTTCGGTGAAATTTTTCAGAGATCCTGCTTTGACCAATTGTTCTATCTCAATCTTGAGATCACGACATTCGTCTGTATTATGACCATGGTCTCGATGTTATCTGCAATATCATTTATTATCTCTTGTTCCGATATAGAGCGGATTAAGCCTTCATGGAGTTGGTATGTCTATGCCATTTTGCTTGATCAACATCAGGATTTCTGATCTAGGAGCATTAAGAGGAGCGTATCTCCTATCATCATTCCTCTGTTTATTGGAAACGTACTCCCTTTTTTATTCGTTTTTCTTATCTTTTCTTTTTGGCCCCCTTTCATCATCTTTTTTCCGCATGTCTCTTCAGTCTTCGTCCAAGTCAATCAGTTTGGTTTCAATAGCCATTGCTTTCAAAAAAGTTTGGGGCTTCTTTATCGTAATCTTATCTCTAAACTTCCCCGTCTTAGTTCCATACTTTAAAGCATCGATGGTAGCTTCGTTGCTTAAGTACTCTATTTGTATAACTATTTTATTAAATCTGTTAAGATAACTTCGAAGTGTCTTATTGTCATCTTGCTTACAGAGTCGTAAGTCATTAATGCTATTCTTTGGCGGGATATTAGTTATGAACCGAATCCTGAATTGTTCGATTAATTCGTCAAAAGTGGCTATAGAATTTTTTAGCAATCGTTGGAACCATCTCTGAGCTGTGTTCGTTAGAGTTGTGGGGAAGACTCGGCACATGATTGCATCGTTAACGTTCTGCAGCATCATCTTTGTGTGAAACATAGAAACATGAGCTATGGGGTCACCCGTTCCATCATATTGATCAAGAGGTAGAACCTTGAACTTTAAAGGTATTAAGGTTGCCATTATGCTATGAACGAATGGAGTACTCCCATCCAATATGCATTCCTCTATTTCATCAGGTCCGGTGCGAACCTTATGCATTTCTTACCGTAACTGACGATTGAAGTTAGCCTTATCTCTTCTTAGAAAGTTGGATTCTGATTCTTGTTTTAAATTGGATTCCTGTCTTCTGCTCATGTTGTCATGTGATTTCTCTCATTCATTGTGGAGTGGCAATCGGTTGTCAACGTTTGCCCCTATTGCCGAGATGGATCTAGGAGTAGATGTTCCTGTAGTAGGTGCAACGGCTGTTACTCCTTGAGTGCAGAACAATATTTATTGTTACATGAGCTGAAGCTGATCGTTGAGGCTCTAAATTATTTGTTCTCTAGCTAATGGTGGTAAATTAGGCGGAATGGAAGTTTGAATTATTCCGACCGTGTTAGGTGGAGTTGAAAATTCTGGCAGATTTGAAAAAAGAATAGTCGGAACAGATTTGGACATATGTTGAAAAGGAGCATAATATGATGGGGATACTCCGTAGGTTATTTCTAGTTAAGTAGTGGTTGTCAATTACAATGATTCTGATCCAAGAGATTGTGAACAATCACCTTAAAAAGTCGTTGGAATCGCTTGGGTGACAACCAATGTGCTGGTAGATGCTCCACTTTGATCACGTGGAGGATCCGAGGTGTTTGCCATGAATTAACATCGGAAATTTTGGTGAGTGTATTTTGAAAAACAAAATTGTTTTCCACAGACGGCGCCAATTGATGAATGTGAGCTCCTCTCTTCTACCTACAAGCACAAAGAAAACTAGATGAACCTGGGATCTTTGATCCTTAGGCTCTCCGATGTTTAAGTTAGAGAGAATTATTCAAGATGTTTCATAATGAGAAATTTGAGCCTATATATAGGCACAAGAAGGACATACTTGGTCCTCTATGGATTAGTATCATGATAGTCCCAATTCCTTACCAATTAGGGCTCTTTAACCCTTTTTTATCATTGATTTTGTATGTAGACATAAAGTCCTCTTTGGACTTAGATCCATAGATATGGGGATATGACATTATCATATTTATCAATTCTCTTTATCAATTTAAATTAAATAAATGGGTATATTTTTCCTTCCATATTCTTTTATAATTTAATATTTTGTTAATTAATTTTTTAGACAATTTTTGAAAGATATACAAATCCATTATATTCATTTTTTATATATTAATATTAATACACACATACACATATATAGCGTGGGTGTCTCTCTCTCTCTCTCTCTCTCTCTCTCTCTCTCTATATATATATATATATATATATATATATATATATTAGTTTTTGTGTATTTAATTATATTATTTTAAATTTTTAAAAATTATAATTTTAAAAAATTAATATATATAATTGAATACAATCAACATATAAATAATTGAAAGGAAAAACATGGAAGAACAATAAATCACAAAAAGATTTAGAATACTGACCCTTTTCTCCAGCAGTGGAAACCTTAATATATATGTTGATCGGAGCCTTAACTACTAGAGCAAAGGTTATGTCTTCACAATCTAAATATCAATGAAATGATATTGAATGAAAAATACACAGAGTATTTTTTATGTGGAAGAAAAAGAAGGAAAATTATACAGAGAGAATTTTTTGTTCTGCCTCTCTTGTTAGGTTATCACTTGGGTTATCTTACGTACAAAACATAAAACCCATACTCTACAAAAGAGTAGCATGCAGACTTCTAATAGGAGTCTTTTACATCTTATCCAAAACTTAAACTAATCAAGTCATGGGTGTATATATCTTACAATAATTAAATAATAATGAGTACAAAATTTAAAAATTATGAACAAATTAATTAATATAATGCTTGTAATAATCAATAAATATATAAATATTAGTAACTATAAATAATTTTACAAAACACTTAATATTAATCCGTTATCAGTGAATAACTATCTGCTATCAACTATATGTAGTGGTTAGCCAAACAAATCTTAAACGTATGGAAAATATTTAATTGCAACTCACCATCTCATCTATTCATTATTTTCTGAGAAAAAAAAATTGTGCGGACTGAATAGTCATTTGTCGGGCAATATTCTGTAAAGTCTTAAACGTACTATAGCACCGTTTTATTATTGATTTGTATGGTGGCAAGAATCACATGAAGAATTGAATCCATTTCACTTATGGTGCGATTCACACCACCACCAGTACTATTTTCTCCACTCATCCAAATTTCAGGAATTACATGACGCAAGTTAATTACATCCTCTAATATGTAATCAGCTTCTTCACTCTTCACTGTTTTCCCAACCAAAACAGTATAGGGAACTCATCAGGACGAATTGATTTATATGAATTTGGATTGGTTGTTTCAAAGCAAATGATTTGTTTGAAGCAGTCTTCTATTCCTAATCTTTTTAGTGATCTAATCGCGTGATTTTTATATAAATTTGTGAATATTTGAAGAAAAAAAAGTGAATTAATTTTTTGAAATGAAATGAAAGTAGAAAAGTTCAATTTTGATTCTCTTTATTTTGTGAGAGCACTCACAAAATTGATATGAAAATTATTTTTAGGAAAAGTAAGAAAAAAATGATATGAATATCTTCGTGAATGGCTAGAGGCACACCCGTATACTCTGTTGTGTAAATTTTTAATTTTTGAAGCACCATCGAAACACGCTTGTGTATGAGACTGTGTGCCAAGCCGTGTAGGAGTTTGTCGGATTTGCTAAATTCTTTGTAGCTCGCACACGCCCTTGTATTTCAGACACAACCGTGTATCGATAAAATGTAATTTTATTTAATTAGGATTTTATTTATGTTTTCTTTTCTAATTAAGAGTTTTTATTTGTTTAGGAGTTAATTACATAATCCTATATGGAATTGATGAGAGTCGAAGTCAACAAGTCCGGTCAAATAGCGCTTTACATGGACTTGGGAGTCTAATGTCAAGAAAACGAGTCAAACTTACAAACGTGGCACTTTTAAAGTTGATTTCTAACCTTTTAGTAAAAGAAAGTATGCATTTTAAAGATGTCAAAATGGAAGAATCGTCATTAAGACTTTTCAATGTGTTTTGGGTGAGTTTTCAAGGCTTTGAAGGAGTTCCAAGTGATACACGTCCGTGTCCTATAGTACACGGCCATATTTCGAGCACCAAAAATGTCCAGTAGGAAACACACCCTGAAACGTGCATGTTTCTCTGCTCATGTCTGTAACACACCCTGCAACACGCCCATGTATCTACCCATGTTTAGCACTGCCAAGTTTTGAGGCCTAATACACAGTCGTGTATCATTTTTGGGTCAAATCTGAGTTATTTAGGAATTTTATTGTTTTAATTCTTATTTTAGTTTTAGGGTTTAGTTTGGGGAGTCTTAAATCTAATTGGACTTCCATAGTCTTTGTTTTCTTATAAATAAGTATCATTTTTGATGTAAAACAACTAAGTTTGATATCAATTGAAATTTTTCTAGGAATTTTATTTTCTTTGGTTCTTGCATGAACTATATTGACCTTATCAAGCTAATTGCTTGTGGCTGCCATCTTTATTCCTTATCACCCTCTTATTCTTCTTTATTCTAGGGTGTGGGGGATAATGCTTTAAGTTTAGTTGATCAATTTGTAATGAAGGGTCTTAGGTTTAATATACCTAAGGTTTGAGTTGGTTGATTCAAACAAATTTAGGATTTCTTTCTTTATCCTTTGTTTTATTGTTGACTATTCGTCCTATGAATTTTAGTGAATCCTTGGATACGTGTGTGGGTTGATTTGAGATTGTTAGGGTTTTTCTATCAAGATCACATCATTTGGTATTAGAGCTTTGGCTCACCAAATTTCAGGTTTGACTTAATTTCCAAGTTATCTTCATTAGCATTCTTAAAAAAAATCCTTCATAATTTTCCATTATTCAAATTAGTGTTATTCCAATTCGTCTTTGAATCCACATCTTATTTTGTGAATTTATTTCTGAAATGTGCATCAAGTGAAAAAAAAAAGGTTCAAAAGAAATTCAAAAAAAAAAAAAATTATGCTCATCCAATTGAGTAAATCTTGTTGGACTCATTGTTATTGTTCTACTTTATTTTGCATTTAAAGTTCTACTATTTGTTCGTCACCCCTTCCATTAAATTTCTTCTAATTTTGTTCAATCATTTTCTTTGAAATTTTAATTTTTCTTGTTAATTCATTTTATTCTTTAAAGTTTTTATTTGATTTCTTTGGATTCTGTGGTGTTGAGGAATTGAGGCGGGGGGGGGGGGGGGGGGGTGTTCTCCATAGGTGATTTGATTTGGTAAGAAAATCATAATTCTATCAAGAACCTATAGGGAATAAACTTAGGATTATATGATTGGTGAGATCAACAGAGAGTTTAAACACGAGTGGAGTGATTTAGTAAGAGAGAGGAGTTGAAACATGTGGGGAAGTGATTGTGAGGACTTATTTTCAGTCAATTGTTTAATTTTAATCTCTAAAGATGTCTCAAGGATCGCAGGATCAAAAGTTCGAAAGTATAGCGGCGAGAATGAACACTCTAGTCACCGAGATGAAGAAGATGCAGTTGATATATGGCAATTTAAAGGATTAAGTTGAAAAGATAAATTCTGTAGTAGTAGAGATCCAAAAAGTGCAGTCCATGAGCAATTAAACACGCTAACAATGGGAGATAGATTTTGACAAAGACATTGGTGATAATTGGGGGACATTTGACACGAGACATGCACCATTAAGGGAAGCTAGAAGAGGTTGACTTATTGAAGAGGAACTAAAGGTGGATCGAAATATTGGTAGCATCAAGATGAAGATACCTTCCTTCCAAGGAAAGAATGATTTGGATGTTTACCTTGAGTGGGAACGTAAGGTGGAACTAGTATTTGAGTGCCACAACTATTTTAAGGAGAAAAAGGTCAAGTTGGCAGCTATCAAATTCATGGATTATGTTGTGATTTGGTGGAATCAATTACTCATATCATGAAGGCGCAACCTAGAGAGATCCATTCAAACATGGGAGAAAATGAAACAAGTCATGCAAAAAAGGTTTATTCCTTGCCATTATTATCACAATTTATATCGTCGTTTACAAAGTTTGGTGCAGGGATCTAAGAGTGTGGAAGAGTATTATAAGGAGAAGGAGATGGCTATGATTAAGGCCAATATTGAAGAGGATCGTGAGGCAACTATGGCATGATTTTTATATAGACTTAATCGAGAGATTCATGACATTGTGGAGTTACACCATTGTATTGACCTTGAGGATATGGTACATATAGCCACTTTGGTAGAGAGGCAACTCAAGAGTAGATGCACCTCAACAAAAATGAACTACAATAAAGGTTCCATATGGAAGCCGAATTGGAGGAAAAGGGATGACAAGGTGTAACCCAAGGTAAAAGGTGACTTTAACAAACCTAAAGAAAATTTAGACAAAGGTAAATCCATAGCTAATCAAGAACGCACAAGGGACATCAAGTGTTTTAGATATTTAGGGTGAGGGCACATTACTTCTTAATGTCCTAACAAGATAACTAATTTAATGCATGATGGCACTTATGAGAGTAGAGAGGAGGATGATGATTTGGATGAAATGCTTGAGTTAGAGGATTGTAGTGATAATAAGAGAGGTAATATGTTGACTCCCTTAGAGGGAAATCTTTAGTTGTAAGGCGAGCTCTTAATACGCAACTTAAGGTTGAAGATGGGAATGAGCAACGTGGGAACATTTTTCTCATAAAGTGCATGGTTAAGGACATAATTTGTAACATAATCATTGATGGTGGGAGTGGCACAAATGTGGTGAGCACCGAGTTAGTTGAAAAGTTGGGTTTGGTGACTACTAAACACCCCAAACCATACAAACTAAAATGGTTGAATAACACGAGGGAAGTCAAAGTGACACGTCAATGTAAGGTTTTTTTCACTACAATGATGAAGTGGAGTGTAGTGTAGTGCCAATGCAAGTGGGTTATATTCTTTTGGGGCGACCTTGGCAATTTGATAGATGAATTCATCGTAATGGCTATAGAAATGGATACTCATTCATGTGGGAAGACTAAAAGATGACCTTGGTGCCATTATCTATTAAACAAATCTTGAAGGATCAATTGAAGATGGTACACAAGAAAAAAGGTAGTGACGGAGAGAAAATTCAAAGTGAGGTTGAGAGTTCAAAAAAAAGAGTGTGGTGAGTGTGCAAGAGAAAAATAGAGAGTTAGGGTAAAATAAAAAAGAGAAAAAAAGTGAGAATTTCTTTGCCACCATAAGTGAGATAAGAATTGCATTCTTAGGAAAACAGTCAATGATTTTATTTTTATACAATGAGGCTTTGATGACTAACATTGATTTAGATAACTCTTTGCCTAGTGTTATTCATGTTTTATTACAGGAATTTACTGATTTATTTCCCAAAAAAATACCTAAGGGTTTGCCACCAATTAGGGGGATTGAGCATCAAATAGATCTTATTCTAGGAGCTCAAATTCTTAATAAACCCGCCTATAGGACTAATCTTAAGGAGACGAAGGAGCTTCAAAGGCAAATAAAGAAGCTTTTGGACAAGGGCTACAATAGAGAGAGTATGAGTCCATGTGCCATTTCGGTTTTGCTAGTGCCTAAAAAGGATAGATTATGGCGCATGTGCATTGCTTGTTGAGCTGTAAATAATATCACTGTAAAGTATAGACATCCCATACCTAGGCTAGATGACATTTTAGATGAATTGTATAGGTCATATGTATTTTCTATAATTGATTTGAAAAGTGGTTATCATCGAATACGTATGCATGAAGGTGATGAATGGAAAACAACTTTTAAGACTAAGCATGGTTTGTATGAATAGTTGGTTATGCCTTTTGGCTTAATTAATGCACCTACCATTTTTATGAGATTAATGAACCATATTTTACATGCTTATATAGAGAAATTTGTTGTAGTATACTTTGATGATATACTTTGTATAGTAGGAGTTTAGAGCGTCATGTCGAGCATTTGAATTTTGTTCTTAATACACTTGGGAAAGAACATTTGTTTACTAACCTTAAAAAGAGTTATTTTTGTTCTAGTTCTATTATATTTTTAGGTTTTATTGTGTCTGCTAAAGGCATTGAGGTTAATGAAAAGAAGGTCAAAGCAATCAAGGAGTGGCCTACTCCTAAGTCTATCACTGAAGTGCGAAGTTTTCATGGATTAGCTAGTTTTTATAGATGTTTTGTGAAGGATTTTAGCACTATTACAGCACCTTTGACTGAAGTTATAAAGAAAAGTGTGGGTTTCAAATGGGGAAAAGCTCAAAAAGATGCATTTTAGTTAATTAAGGAGAAATTATGTAGTGCACCTTTACTTGCATTACCTAATTTTAGTAAGACCTTTGAGATAGAGTGTGATGCATCTGGAATTAATATTAGGGCTATGTTGATGTAAGAACAAAGGCCTATCACTTATTTTAGTGAGAAGCTTAATAGAGCTGCCTTAAATTATCCTACATATAACAAAGACCTTTATGCATTGGTAAGGCATTAGAGACATGGCAACATTATTTATGGCTTAAGGATTTTTTCATCCATACTGATCATGAGTCCTTAAAGCACTTAAAAAGACAAGGAAAGTTGAACCAAAGGCATGCTAAGTAAATGGACTTCATTGAGACGTTTCCTTATGTTATCAAGTACAAAATAAGGTAAGAAAAACATTGTAGCTGATGCATTTTTGATGAGGTACGCATTACTTAACTATATGAATGCTAAATTGCTAGGATTTGATCATATTAAGGATTTATATGCTAGTGATTCTGATTTCTGTAATGTGTATGAAGCATGTGAAAAGGTAGCTTTAGTAAGTTTTTGTTAGTATAGATGTGCCCTAGGGCCATTATTGTATGTAGACATTGTAATATTATCCCTATGGCAATAAAATATTCATTTAAATTAAAAGTGTTTGTTTATTTGAATGTTTACCCTTAGTATCATATTGAATGAGTTTATTATCAAGAGTTGATATTATGAGTGACAAACTCATTTGGTACATATACTATAAATGTTCATAGTCATTGGATTAATATATGGGCACTATTAATCCCTAGACTATCACCTCTGTCTATTTTCCTTGATCGGTATGTGATATCGATAGTGGGAGGTAGTGAGTCTCATGCTACTTGATATGAGATATTAGAATAGACATGTGGATGCTCATGTGATGGGTGGATCGAACTTGTGACGTTAGATTTATGATTGCATGGATATTCACTTAAGTCAACAATCACAATCTTGGACATAATGGTGCATATGGTCCTTCGACCTGAGGCGACACGGTCATCCACATATGGTTGGTTAGAGTTTGTTACCGCTTACATACCTGTGCTAACCACGTATGGGTATATGGCATGTGGTGGCTCTAATTGGTTATATATAGGGATGAGTGATTGACCAAGATGGAATTCATTACCTGGAGTGAACCGGGATAAGATCCTATGCTATCTAAGTTATTCTTGATGAATATGTACCTGGCCAAGTCAAACTCGACTTACCCAAAAAGAGTTTCGGTGCTAGAAAAGAGTTTCTAGTAGTAGTCATGTTTTATCGAGAATTGAACTTAAGATGAGGTCATATGATTAAGGCAATTAGCGTTTGACTAAACCGTGACTCTAGCCAAAATCGGGATCTGGTAATGAAGGGACATTCTATGCACGGTAATTGTGTTCTGTGGTTCATGTGGATCTACGTAAAGCATTCATTTTTAATTGGGTAGTCGTGATATCTATGTTTGGGGTCACTCATGACTTATGAGAACTAAATGTGAAAGATTAGGATTTCACATTTAGAATGGAAAGGTGTTTCCATAATATTAAGAGTTAATATTATTTCCCATTGCCATTTAGACTTGAACCTAGTAAATCACACACACAAAAGTTGTGCCTTGGAAGATTTACATTCATTTGATTATTAATTAAAGAGTTTAATTAATTAATTAAATTAATTGAATTGGATTTGCATGCATGCGGAGATCTAACATATCCCGAAATCTAAATTCAAAGGTTAGGACTTAAAGGAAATTAAATGAATATTAATTTGTACTTGATTAATAAGAGATATTAAGTTCAAGGACCAAATTGATATTTGCCTTCTATACGATATGGATGGGCCCATGAGATGGACCTAGTATCATTAAGGAAATGAGCTTGGGCTTTATTTAAAAGAGTTCAAATGAGCCCACTCGTTCATTATGGCCCATGAGATGGACCAAGCTCTTAAAAGGGATGGATTTGTACATACATGGGCT
>CATIWO010831583.1:0-10296 GCA_949673435.1 Macaranga tanarius | reverse complement strand
ATTAAAATTAGTCATTTTCCAACAAGCTTATAAAGTATCAATATCCTTGAAATGTCAATTTTAATTTTACATCACTGACACATATCTGATTATTCCTTGTTAAAATCAAATTAATTAATTTTGTCCTTTTATCTTCTTGGTCCATTAGAGTACTTACTTAAAGCTTGGATGCACTCAAGGATGGTTCTGTGCCTCTCTTTTTCATCCTTCTTCACGGTGAGTCTACTGTTACATGTTTGAACAATTCTTCTGCAAGTTCCTTTCCTCTCTGTGTGCTATAATCTATGGCTTCGACTTCTAGGAACTAGCTTTTGTTGTTTTTTGATTTATTGAGCTACATTGTTAATTTATTTTAATGCAACTGTAGAATACTTTTTAGAATCTTTAATATCGGTCTTTGTACACTGGAGATAATTTAACAAGTCCGTGTCCTAAACTAATCTGAATTGTGCACAGTCCCATAAGGTGTGAGGTTTCTAGACTTATTTAAAATCGTTAGATGAAGTTGTAATGTGGTGATTTGGTTCATTTGAATCCAAAAAAGGGGATCTGATCATGCCATTCCTTTCTTCTCGAATTATAAGATTGTTTGAAATAATTGAGTGCTCTATTTCAACTTGTTCTGTTTGGCTATATATTGACCCCTAGAATGTCAAATGTTCTTCATATTTTGCGGCATTATGTTTGCTTGTCCACGTCCATGACAATTACATGAAATCAATGCAGGAACATAGCACAACTTACAAGGGTTAGAATCATGAAAACAAAAGGTCAATGGGAGGACCTCAGCATACCTAACAGGTGACATGATTTTCCATATGCAGTAGTCTCTTCTCACCATTCTTCTTCTAAAATTAGTATTAATTGCTCAATTGAATGCTTTGATTAAAGAACTACACAGTTTTTATGAAACAAAAAATGGGGTTCATTGTATGGTAGATAGGAAAGTAATTTGCTGTTAATTTTCTTATGGAGATTCAAATCGTGTTAAGATCTTATGATAGAGATATTACAAATAATTGTTAATTATTGCTTTTTTTAGTAGCTGGATGGGAATGTAGATGGTTTGGGAGTGTGGGAATGCTATCTTTTGAGTGTGATACCATTCAACAACACTCACAGTCGATTCTAATTTCAAAAAGTTTGAATTTTTCCTAGTAACTACATTTCCATGCTTAGCTTTTTCATTTGCATGGGATATATCTTGTAATTGGAGCTCTTCTTGTTGTAACTGCATCAAAGTGCTTCCCATTCAAGCTCGTATTCAACATGGATCTCATAGGTTAGATACCTTTAATATTAGTTTCTTCTTTCCAATGCCATGTGTAATTGTCTCTGTCAAGACTGTGCCCCTTGAAAGTCAAGTAATTTTTCCATTACAGTTTTTGAGTGGATTCTCGTGTTTGTGTTTTCTTCTTCCTATTTTCTCTTTGGTTGTATTTATGCCTTACTGGATTCATCATGCCATGAATAAACCAGTCCAAGTCTAATAAAAATATAATGACTCATTTTCTGACATTTAAATTTTTAATTTACAGCATCAGGTCTATTGTATGCCTCAACTTGCCTAGTTTTTCCGGTGGTCTCAATCCTTGGGGAAAACCCAGCGGAAGGAAATTGCACGACGTTAGCTCTCTCTTTCTCTCTCTTTTTTTCTTTCTTTCATGGCACACACATGTATATACACTTCAGCACTTGAATAAACTTGCTTCTTCTAAATAGCATTTTTATCTGTTCATTTTCTTAACAACTAAATGGTTTTTTTAACAGAGGGACTTGACACATCCATTTGTAGATGATGGTCTTATAGAGGTTGTCGGTTTTAGGAATGCTTGGCATGGGCTTGTTCTTCTTACTCCAAATGGACATGGAACTCGTCTTGCACAGGTACGAAACAACAATTTTCTTGGTAAAGTGGCATTGATCTCTGCTGATAAACATATTCAAATTGCATTAGACTAAATTTATACTGAACAAGACTAGTTCCGATCTTACTGATTCACATATGCAGTGATGAGCAGACATTTTAAATCATAACCAACTTACCTCCTTTTAACATCAATACATTGGCACATGCATTTGACGAGTGGCTGACATCTGTAGGCAAGCGGAATTCGTTTTGAGTTTCGTAAGGGCGCAGCTGATCACACATTCATGAGAATTGATGGGGAACCTTGGAAACAACCACTTCCTGCTAATGACGACACAGTTGTTGTGGAGATTTCACATCACAGCCAAGTAACCATGCTTGCCACTCCATTATGTCGATCCAAAAGTGTATATGATCCGGCTTCGCCTACTAGTAATGCCCATGATGATGAGGAGGATAATAGTGATGAAGAAGATGGATCTGCTGAAAGTTGGGAAGAACGAAGGAAGTTTGGAGCTGCTGACACTTTCAGATTTCCAGACGATTTTGATATATCTCGAATCAGTTAAGCCCAAACTCGATCTATATTTTGAAAGGCATTTTTCTCTCTGCTGATTAGCCTTAGATTTTGGTTGCATTTTAGGTTATTTCTTTGTCTATAGCTGAAATATACATCTCCAGTGACAAGGAGAAAACAATCCATTTAGTCACAATGTACAGCTATATACTGTCTAACATAGAAAAGATGAAATCAGTTTACAGATTGTTGAGTTATTACATGTTTAATATCAACCTCGTTGCTATGAAATCAATTTACTAACAATGTAAAAACAGAAATTTTGTGCAATTTAGCTGCAGTTTTGCTGTTATTCAACTACGCTGCATTAACTGTAGAATTTTTTTTTTTTTGACGAACATTAACTGTAGAATTCATGCTTCAATTTCACATCAACCTACATTAATGTCACATTATCTGCTAAAAAAATAAAATTGAATATTATTATTGGCTCCCCCTTGAGAAATTGTTAAAAGCATCCTTATATCCATATGGCATTACTAAATAAACCTCAAAATTAAGCATCCTTATATCCATATGGTATTACTAAATAAACCTCAAAATTTTCAACTTCTAACGTATGGAAACATCTGAAATTAATCTGTCTATATAAAATATATAAAAGTCAAAAACATTCATTTTTCCACTTAGGACAAGTATTACCATGTGGCAATATTACTTCCAAGTTCTAACTATTTCTTATAATATTTATATTATATTATATTTTTATTTCATACACTATTAATGAGCATTAATTTTTATATTTTATGACCTTTCAAATTTCTAATTATATTTATTTTAGTTTTTTAAATTTTTATATCTTATATATATATTTTTTAAATTTTTGCACTTCACAACATATTAATGAGCATTAATTTTTTTTATATTTTTATTCTTTCATATTTCTAATTATATTTATTTTAATTTTAAAAATTTTTAAATTTCTAAAATCAACTACTTTACAATTTTTGAATCTGTTTTATATTTAGGTTATTTCTAAATCTTATATATATAGTTTAATTGTTAGCTTAATTATGCTTATTTGACTTATGAATTTTTCTTCATGAAAGTGGCTTTAGTTTTCATCATATATGTTGAGTTTTTTTTTATATAGAAATTTTAGGAGATAACATATTCACAAAATTGAGCTCATCTAAAATAAAATCATTAAATTGAACGGAGTATTTTCTTGTTGATTTCTAGTATTGTATTTATACGATTACAATATATTTAAAAAATTCTTGTTACTTATGTTGCTTTTGTTTATCTTGAATGTAATTTTAATTATAATTTTTTTAAAAAATTTTAGAATGTAATGTTTAAATAGATGAATAAAAAAGTTAAGAATAAAAATTGACTATCATGAGTTGGAAAAGAAAATTAACTGTGAAAATTCCAACCCAGGTTACATTTTTAATAATAAGGTTACCCATCAATTATTGAAAAAAATATCTCTCCATGTGCCTCACAAGTCATAACCACTAGAGAAGTAATCCATTTTCCAAATGGTGAGGCTGAGAACTGACTAAAGTATATATCTCTAGAATAAATCTCTATCGGCTCAGCATAAATCTCTATTGGCTCAGCATAAATCTCTATTGGCTCAGCATAAATCTCTGTTGGCTTAGCATTATTCTGCAAAGCTGCATCTTAAATCTCTGAACCGTGCTTAGTGGGCAGATATTGAAGTGGAAAAAATATATAGTGAATTAATGTCATAATAAAAAAATTTTATGTCACAATAATTATTTGAGATAAGTATATATATATAAAAAAAATCTTGTGGTTAGACACTTTTTTACTTAAAAGGACTGCAGTATTTTTTTTGTAATATTTAAGGGTCTGTGGTTTGATTTTACTTGCATTTTAATACCATACTCAATAATATCATTAAAAATATATAATGTAATATTAAAATAATATTATGGTAAAATTATTTACTAAGTAGTATATTATTCAACTAATTAAAATAAATTCATAAAACCGAGTGTGCGCTTCCATTTTTGTGTGTGTATGTGTGTTTTGTTAATTTAAAAAAAAATGTAATTACAAATGTGTGCAGTGTGGTGTCTCCCATTCACGGGAACCGGGGAGTGGGCTGGTCCTTCGGATCCCACATTGGTTGTGGAGTCTGTGTGTATTTGGGTTATATGAGTTAGCACGTCTTTATAAAATTGCCATGGTTTTGTGAAGGAGTGTGTCATGTCCCTAACTCAGTGTGTGCGTATGTTTATGTGTTTTGTTAAACTTTTATTTAAAAAATAAATTCATAAAAGATAAAAATAAGATGTATTTTTAATTTTATTATAAATAAAAAGAAATAAATTTTAAAATAAATTTATAATATTTTGAAAAATATCTACATATTTATATTGATGATAAATCACATGTAAAATATTTTTATTAGTGAAATGTAGTCAAATCTTTAAAAGAAAATGTGTCTAACTATATGATATTTTTTTGTACTTATCCTTAATTATTTTTTATCGTATGTAAACCATTATATTCATAAAACTTGTTATTAGCATTTTTTTAGGTATATTGATTTTTGCCTACACTAATATTTACACAATCATAAATTATTATTTGACATATGATTTGGAGTATTTTATATTTTGTTATGAATGTCAGATGCATACTTAATTAATAAATACTTGTCAATCATTTAACAATTTGTTATAAGAAATTATTACTATCAAGTCATCCAAAAATTAAAAATTTAACATGTTATTGAATACATTCAAATTGTTGTATCATTTAATCACCTTTTCTCTTAATATGAAATTTAAACAATAATCACATCTAACAAATTTTTTTCTTTATCATGTAAAACAGAACAAATATAAAAGAAAGATAATGAAACTGCGGACCAAATAGCTCTATTGTTCTCGGAACGATTTGATAGTAAAGGTGTGGCCTATGTGTGTTTCAAAGCCCATAACTTTTAATAATTATACTAAGTAGAATATGCATAGTAGAATTTAATTATATAAGCCCATAACTTTAATTGCTAGTCCATTAAAGATTCCAATAATGGACATAAATGAATCATTTTATATACTAGTCCATTTGGATTTAACCAAGTTCGGATACCATATTTGTCTTTATCCCAAATAATATATCCATCAATTTTTTTTTCGTTAAAATAATTAAAAAATTTTGGAAATGAATACCAGATTCTACCATCCTTTTTCTTTCCTTTTGACAATGACTATAAGATAATGGTTTATATATAATCAAGAACAATTATCATGATATAAATTAGCTAGTATATATATTCCACATCAATTTTTACCCACTAACTACGGTAATGACTTTGTTGTCTTATCAAGGAAGGCTAAAGTGCCACTTGACTATGTATATAATCTGTCATTAATGTTGACTTATCAAGGAAGGCTAAAGTGCCAATATGAGGCTCCGTTAAAAACTCGTTGGGAAGACAGTTGTCGCTTTTTGGAGTCCTACTCGAGTCGAATTTAAATTAGTCGGTGTCCAAATATGGTGACCGAATACCGAATATATTAGATGTAAAAAAAAAAAGTGCCAATTTACCTCGAAAACTTGGATGCAAGGAGCAGTCAATCAATAAATGTAAAGAATGCCCACTTTTAACATTATCGCATTAATTTTAATCATTTTGTTTATTATAGTATTTTTAACAATAAGAATACTATGGCCCACTCCTTCACAAGGTCCATTTGGTCTCACACTCAAGCGCACACCAAAGTTATTATATTACTAGTCCATTATTGGAATCAACAAATTGAAGCTGGTTCCATTCCAACAGTAAGTCTTCTATGTTCCAAAAAAACAAATTGAAGCTGGTTCAATTCCTACCCACTAAGCACGGTTCATATATAAACCATAAAATCACCACTTCAATTCATACCCACTTCAATTTGAATATTTTACGAATTGATTTTAATTATTTACTAAGTAATATATTATTCAACTAATTAAAATAAATTCATAAAACCGAATGTGTTTCCATTTTTGTATGCATGTGTTTGTGTGTTTTGTTAATTTTTAAAAAAATGCAATTGCAAATGTATGCGATGTGGTGTCTTCCATTCACAGGAACCGGAAAGTAATCTGGTCCTTCGGGATCCCACATTGGTTGTGGAGTCTGTGTATGTTTGGGTTATATGAGTTAGCACGCCTTCACAAAATTGTCATGATTTTGTGAAGAAGTGTATCATATCCATGACTCAGTGTGTGCGTGTGTTTTGTTAATTTAAAAAAAAATAAATTCATAAATTCATAAAAATAAGATGTATATTTAATTTTATTAGGAATAAAATAAAAAGAAATAATATTTAAAATAAATTTATAATATTCTAAAAAGCATCTACATAGATATATTGATGGTAAATCACATGTAAAATATTTTTATTAATGAAATGTACGTAGTGTTATATTAAAATTTTATTATAAATTAATGATGATATATGTTGATAGGATATTAAAATGACATGTCTCTAAATATCATAAAAAAACTACAAATCTTTAACTGAAAATATGTCTAACCATATGATTTTTTTTGTACTTATCCCTAATTATATTTTATCGTATGTAAACCATTATATACATAAAACTTGTTATTAGCATTTTTTTAGGTATATTGATTTTTGCCTACACTAATATTTACACAATTATAAATTATTATTTGACATATGATTTTGAGTATTTTATATTTTGTTATAAATGTCAGAAGCATACTTAATTAATAAATACTTGTCAATCATTTAACAATTTGTTATAAGAAATTATTACTATCAAGCCATCCAAAAATTAAAAATTTAACATGTTATCGAATACATTCAAATTGTTGTATCATTTAATCACCTTTTCTCTTAATAAGAAATTTAAACAATAATCACATCTAACAAATTTTTTTCTTTATCATGTAAAACAGAACAAATATAAAAGAAAGATAATAAAACTAACGCGGACCAAATAGCTCTATTGTTCTTGGAATGATTTGATGGTAAAGGTGTAGCCCGTGTGGGCAGCGGTGCTTCCAAAGCCCATAACTTTTCACTCCGAATGAGTTACATGACCCATAATATATCAAATTGAAGCTGGTTTAGAGATCCATATGGCTTGTGAGAGAGCCCATCTCATCCACTTTTGGGGTCCATTTGGGGTCTAAATTCGAATGTTTAGGGTTGTTTTGGACTTTAAAGTTTTATGTTCATTTTTTTTGTGTTATTTTGTTGGACTTTTTATTGGGTTTTGAGGAGGTCCTTTCCTTTTAAGGTTATTTTTTTTGTGAACCTATAAATTTATCTTATTCATATGTGACAGTCTTAGTTCCGATTGATCAATAAAATTTCTTTGATTTTCTCCAAATTTCAGTTATTAATTGAACTTGACTTTTGATGCCTATTATTTTGGTATTTGTGTGAATAAACAGATAATAGAAGATTGATTTCTGGTATTCGTGCACGAATCAGTATATCTCAATTTATACATAGGCTTCTGCTACATTAGAAACTAAATTCTTATATATAATGAAATCTGGATTTAACTAATGTAAATTTTTTTACTTTGCCATATAAATTTTATTTTGGACCAAAAAAGAATAAAAGTGCACATAAATACTTTTCTATTATAATTGAAAAGTTGAATAAATATAACTTAATTTTTTAATTTTGAAATCTGGATTTAACTAATGTAAATTTTTTTTTACTCTGCTATGTAAATTTTATTTTGGACAAAAAAAAAAAGAATAAAAGCGCACATGGATACTTTTCTATTATAATTGAAAAGTTGAATAAATATAACTTAATTTTTTAGTTTTGAATTTTGAAAAATAGTTGATCTTTTTAATTTAAATTTATTGATTGATTGCTCATTGCATCCAAGTTTACGAGGCAAATTGGTACTTTTTTTTTTTTACATCTAATATACTCGATATCCGGTCACCACTTTTGGACGTCGACTAATCCGAATTCGACCCGGATAGGACCCCGAAGGATGGCAAATGTCTCCCCAACAAGTTTTTAATGGAGCTGCATATTGGCACTTTAGCCTTCCTTGATAAGTCAACATTAATGACAGATTATATACATAGTCAATTGGCACTTTAGCCTTCCTTGATAAGTCAACAAAGTCATTACCGTAGTTAGTGGGTAGGAATTGAAGTGGAATATATATACTAGTCAATTTATATCATGATAATGGTTTTTGATCATATATAAACCATTATCTTATAGTCATTGTCAAAAAAAGGACAGAAAAAGGATGGTAGAATATGGTATTCATTTCCAAAATTTGTCAATTATTTTAACAAAAAAAAAAGTTAATGTATATATTATTTGGGATAAAGACAAATTTAGCGTCCAAACTTTTTAAAATTTAACAATTGAATGTTTAAACTTTTTATAATTACAATTGAGTGTTACAACCTGTATAAATATCATAAAATAGTATATTTAGTAGGTAACAATCAAGTTGCCCTTAGATAATCGTTGACCTGTAATGACACATGATACTCATCTGATATTTAATTAGGAAATGGCTAAAATGGCCCTATAAGTCATTAAAAGACATAATAATCGTTTTACCATTTGTACTTCTTCTCTTCATTTTTTTCTCCCTCTCTTCAATTGCTAATCATCAAGAAAACAACACCAGCTTTCAATCCATTAGTAGAAAAGATAAATTCTTGCAATCAAAAATCAAGAATCTTCTCTAAAATCTCTTCTCCTTCTTCTCTTTCAATGGGCCCTCTGATCTGATATCTTAAAGTTGATCAATTTATGGTACAACCATGTTTATATGGACATTAATCTTGATTCTGGTGAATTTTCATTTTTTTACTATTTTCTTTGTGATTCTTTTTGGGTTTCCTTTAGTTTTAGGTTTTAGTGGGTATTAGTCAATTTAATTTTACCGATTTGGTGTAACACCCACCCTAATTATGACGTAATTACGCCTTTAGTGTATATTAGATAATAGATTATATTTGAGTTTGAGATTAGGTAGAAATTGTAGAAAGAACTAGATTGTAAGATAAGTGAGGACTTGATTGTAACAATTATAAGTTTAGAAGCTAGTTGAGAAGAAGAGTGATTAATTAAGGACTTAGGTAGATATTTGGTTATAAATATCACAATTTCAGCTTAATCTTCATCTCCTCTTACGTGAGCATGCATTTGTGTGTGTTTGAGTGTATGAATGAAGAAGTGAGTTGAACCTAAATTTGTTTCCAAAAGAACAAAGGCTTTGAGAGAGAGAGAGAGAAAGAGCTGATTTGGATGGGAAAATTGGAGTTCAAGCTGTAATTTGCAACCTCTTAAGTTCAAGAACTTCTCTTAGTAAGTAATTTGTGTTTTTGTTTGAGTTGGCATAGGATTTTGGGTAGTTTAATTCGTGCTCTGTTTTTGGCTGAATTTTCAACATCTGTATTTTGGCTATATAGCTCTAATTTGAGTGTAGTTGGACTCCTTAAAAACTTCAAAGAGTCCTCTTCAACTCTTATGTTTTGAGTTTTAGTTAAATTCGTTGCAAAGAGTAAGGTTGAGCACGGGATGGAGAAAAAATCAAACCGAAAATCCGAACCAATAGACAAAAAACCGTACCGAACGGATTAATTTTAACCCCAAACTGAATAGAAATGGACCGTTTTACTAATTTGGTACGGTACTGGAGATTTGTTAAAAACCGTACCGGAACCGAACCAAAAACCGAATATAGTACCGGATATTATATGAATAAATAATATATAGATATTAATATTTATTATTAAACTTAATATCATATATATATATATATATATATATATATATATATATATATATATATATATATATATATATATATTAACAAAATTAAAGTTATTAATTTCATTATTATTACTATTATA
>CATIWO010830846.1:0-11609 GCA_949673435.1 Macaranga tanarius | reverse complement strand
AAATAGAATTGGGAGACCCAAACTCCTAAGGGCATCTCACGATAAAATCGTTGTTCAACATTGTTAACACGAGATTGGCATACAACGTAGTCATCAGAAGACCAATCTTATGGGAAACTAATGCAGTAACGAGTATCAGATACTTAGTAATGAAAATCCCAATTCCAGGGAAAGTTATTACGATAAAGGGAGATCAGGAAATCGTTAAACAGTGCTACCAATTAGCCATCAAGGACGAATTAGAAGCCTTCCCGATTGAAACTAATATGGAAATGGAAAAATAAGGAATAAAGCCAGAACCGGTAGAAGAATTGAAAGAAATAAAACTCACGAATAATAAAATCGTGAAAATTGGCAGGGAAATACCTGATCAGGTGAAAGAAAATATAGAACAAATATTGGAAAAATACTCAGGCATATTCGCCATACAAGCATCAGAAATAGTGGGCATTGACTCAACAGTAGTGGCTCATAGCCTGAACATTGATCCCGCTATCAAACTGGTGAAGCAAAAGAAGTAGAACTTCGCAATAGAAAGACAAAAGATCATAGCATCTGAAACAGCAAAGCTTATAGAAGCAGAATTCGTACGAGAAGTTAGGCATCCTGAATGGCTAGAAAATGTAGTACTCGTCCAAAAACCAAATGCAAAGTATAGGATATGCGTAGATTACACAGATCTAAACAAAGCATGCCCTAAAGACAGTTATCCCTTACCAACCATTGACCAGTTGGTTGATTCGACTGCATGTCACAGAATGTATAGCTTCATGGATGATGCTTAAGGATACCATCAAATTCTTTTGAAGAAAGAGGATCAAGAAATCCTTCATAACTCATCAAGGGCTATATTGTTATAACGTAATGCCCTTTGGACTAAAAAATGCAAGAGCCACATACCAAAGGTTCATGAACTTCATCTTCAAGGAAAATATCAGAAAAACCATTGAGGTATGTGTGGATGACCTAATCGTAAAAAGCTGAACTCACGAGGACCATTCTATAGACTTAGAACAAGTCTTGAAAAAACTTGACAAATATAAGGCCAAGCTCAACCCCGATAAATGTGTATTCAAGGTAAAAGCAGGAAAATTCCTCAGGTTCATGATCTCACAGAGAGGAATCGAAGCCAACCCAGAAAAGATGGAGGCAATCATCAATATGAAGCCTCCCACAATATTGAATGAGTTGCAGAAACTAAATGGATGAATTACCGTATTAGGAAGACTCATGTCCTATTCAGCAAAGAAATGTCTTCCCTTCTTTAGGGTAATGAAGAATGTCAAGAAATTTGAATGGAATGCTGATTGTCAAAAGGCATTTGAAGACATAAAAAAGTTCTTGACATCTCCACCTCTGCTGAGTAGACCAACACCAGGGGAAATATTGTACCTTTATCTCTTAGTGGGAAACGAATCTCTGGCATCAGTACTGATCCGAGAAGATAAAGGAGAATAAAATCCCATTTAATATGTAAGCAAGGTCCTCAGGGAACCCGAAATCTGTTACCTAAAGATGGATAAACTGGCACTGGCTCTAGTACACAAAACAAGGAAGCTTCGCCACTACTTTCAAGCCCACAGGATAGTGGTACGAACATGTCAACCGTTAAGGAAAATATTACAAAGACCGGAAACATCCGGAAGACTTGTTCAATGGTCAGTACAATTAGGTGAACGTGATATATCATACGAACCATGAGCAGTAATAAAGGCACAAGTATTGTCTAATTTCATATAAGAAATGACTGAATCCATGGAGCTCAGCAATGAAAAGAATCTGTGGCGAATGTATATTGATGGGGCATCTGGAAAATAAGGCTCAGGTGCAAGAATAATCCTGTTAGGCCCTGAAAAAATAAAAATCGAGTATGCTGCCATAAATAACACAGAAGAATACGAAGCTCTAATCACAGGATTAAAATTGGTAAACGAAGTACGAACAGAAAGCCTCCAAATATTCTGCGATTCTCAACTCGTAGTGAACTAGCTAAAAGGAACATACGAAATAAAAGATCCAAATATAATTAAATATTCGGATAAAGCTCAATCACTCCTACACAGGATTGAAGAAAATGGTATTCAATGGACCATAATCTAAATTCCAAGAGCTGAAAACATAGTCGATATCATAGCTAAGTCCGCAGCAGAAAACGAACCTATATTTCAGAACCTCCTCCTTAGAGAAGAAATTGTTAAGCCATCAACGGAGGAGAATGAAGTCCTAGCCACTTGTGAAACAGCCGAGTGGATTAGACCTATTACTAAATACCTAGAAACAGGAAAACTACCGGATGATAGAAATCAGGCAAAGAAAATTCGGATAAAAGCTGCTCAGTACTCACTCCTGGAGGGCAATCTATACAGAAGATCATTCGGCCACCCATGGAGCAAATGTGTTTCAAACGAAGAAGAAAATTACATCCTTAGAGAAATACATAAAGGAATATGTGGAGCTTATGAAGCTCAGGCCATATTAGTCAAGAAAGCTTTACTACAAGGCTACTACTGGCCTACAATGTCACAGGATGCACAAATATTAGTTCAGAATTATGATAAATATCAAAGATATGCGCAGCTGATACATACACCGGCCCAGGTACAAAATCCCATCGGTAGCCCATGGCCCTTCGCCATTTGGGGAATGGACATTCTCGGACCTTTCCCAATAGCTCCGGGATAGAAAAAATTCATCATTATTGCAATCGACCACTTCACAAAGTGGGTAAAAGTTGAAGCAGTTTCAATGATAACAGAAGCAAGAATCCGCAACTTCTTCTATAAAGAAATAATATGCAGATTCAAAATTCCAAACACACTCATTACAGATAATGGAAAACAATTTGACAACCTCAAATTCAAACAATTATATTTCGAACTCAAAATAAAGCTATGTTTCACTTCCGTAGCTCATCCACAAACTAATGGACAAACTGAGGTAACCAATCGCACTATATTACAGGGCATCAAGAAGCGTTTTGATGACAAAAAAAGAGATTGGGCTGACGAGCTGTACAATGTTATATGGGCACATCGCACTACTCCAAGTAGTGGAACAGGGGATTCACCTTTCCGACTAGCCTATGGGATGGATGCTGTAATCCCGGTCGAAATAGGGTCTCCTTCGTACAGGATCTGTAAAAACCTAAATGAAATAGAGAATGCAAATGATTGCAGAATATTCTTGGATATGCTCGAGGAAAGAAGGGAATAAGCTGCAGCTATAGCCTAAGCAGCTAAGCTAGTGACAACAAATCGCTCGCTATTACAATAAAAGGGTCCGGTCAAGGACTTTCAAAGTAGGAGATTTGGTCCTATGAAAAGCAGAAATTGGAAAGGGCAACGCAGGAACTGAAAAGTTGGAGCCCAATTGGAAAGGACCATTCCAAGTCATCGAAGCAACTGACAAAGAGGCATACAAACTTGGAGACTCGAAGGAAAATATCATCCTAAGATATTGGAATATAGAGAGCTTACGAAAATATTACCAGTAAGTATCTATAACTTGTAAACATTTTAAGGGAAATACCATCCCAACATTTTTTAAAAGAATAAAGAATTTAAATTTTTGGAAAAAAGTACAAAAGATGAGTCCCTATACTCACAAACAAAATGAGTAACGACACTCGTAATAACAAAAGATGAGTCCCTATACTCACAAATAAAATGAGTAACTACACTCATAATAACAAAAGACGAGTCCCTATACTCGCAAACAAAATGAGTAACTACACTCGTAATAACAAAAGACGAGTCCCTATGCTCGCAAATAAAATGAGTAACTACACTCGTAATAACAAAAAACGAGTTCCTATACTCGTAAACAAAACGAGTAACTACACTCATAATAATAAAAGACGAGTCCCTATACTCGCAAAAAAAATGAGTAACTACGCTTGTAATAGCAAAAGACGAGCCCCTATACTCACAAACAAAACAAGTAACGACACTCGTAATAACAAAAAACGAGCCTCTATACTCGCAAATAAAATGAGTAACGACACTCGTAATAACAAAAGACGAGCCCCTATACTCACAAATAAAACGAGTAACGACACTCGTAATAATTAAAAATGAATCTCTATACTCGCAAACAGAACGAGTATCAGTACTCATAATAATAAGACGAGCTCCATGATCAAATAAATGCCTATACTCGAATAGATTAAGCATTCTCACACAAAAAAGAATTGAGTAGCAAAAAATTCAAAAGAGACCACAACACTCGAAGATTACACCAAGCGAATAAGGAAGAACAAAAAAAATATAAATGAGACAAGTATCTGATGCTTGCAAACTGCAATAATATTGTTAGAGATTAATATAGCAGAAATGAGAAAAGATATCTTTATTGATCCAAAAATTTGATACAAAACTGCCTTTATAAAGGCAAGAGACAAAAAAGATTACAAATAAGCTATTACTTTGGTAAAAGAGGAATGCTACTTCCGCCAGCAGAAGGATCCTCGCCAAAAGTTGAAGCCGTAGTCAATTCGGCAGTAGGGTTAGCATCCCCAAATTGAGAAGTCGAATGACTCTCCACAGCAGCATCCACCGCTTTTTCTCTACGAATCACTTCACTTAAATCATGAAGTGAAATCCTTTGAATTAGGGTGAAATCAAAATTAGAATGATGCAGAGACAACATTCGTCGATATTCTGATTTTATAGCTTGCACAAAATTAGCTGTCAAGCCTTGAAATCCTTTCTTCTCGTTCACACGAGCCTCTTTTAATTGGTGAACCTCCTCTTTATAAGCAATAATTATCTTATCCTGCTCAGTTACGGTTGAACTCAACTGAAAAATAGAACTTTAGAGATCCACGTTCTCCTTCTTCTCAATCTTTAGACTCGAGAGGGCATTGTTTCTCTCTGCTCATAAAGTCTCAAAAATCTCCTTTATTTTACGAAGATCGCTCTCATGCTCAACAATGAGCTCATTCATCTTTTAAACAGCAAGGCTACGCTTGCTCTTATGAATATAACGAATGTCATCCATTTGTAATACTCCTTGAATTGCCTGAAAGACAAAACGCATCAGAATTATACTTGAAAAGCTCAAAACATGAATAAAATACCTCCATCATGCTAAAAATGACTTGACTCTTTAAATCGTTCTCATCAGTAGCTTCCCAACGGAGCATATCTTTCTTCAGGCGATGACACTCTAAAAGATGATCACGAACCAGGGGATTGGAAACACTCAGATCCCCAACTCTCTTTTTAAACCAAGTCACCAGATTGGGACAACATTTATAATCTTGGGCATTTAAAGTGAATATCCCCCTCCTCTGTAGTGGGTTTGTAATTCTCTTTCGAACCTCTCTCCCGTTTCCCCTTTTATTTTATAGTAGCTTCGGTTTCCTTATGAGCAGGGGAAGAAAGTGGAACATCGTAATGCTCCACAGTGATTGGGGGAATGGAAAGGTTATCAGCAGCAGGGTTGGCAGTAACTCCAGTAGTTTCATCTACAATATCCATAATATCTTCCATGAAATAAGCAAGAAGATCAGCCATCTACATAATACAAAAGAGAGTTAGATAAATACCTCCGGATTCAGAAACTTCAGTTATAATATCATACAGACCAGCATCAGTTGGATGCTCGTGTCTATAGATAAATATGTCAACATAAACAAAAGCGGAAGGCATCAAGGTGGAACACTGATAATGGAGATCCGTAAGAAGGGTGAGATGGGTTTCTTCTATAAAATTTGAAGATCATCTCACTGATTGAAGCTCGTTTGCCCATATGACTGGTACTTGTTGGAAAGCCGTTTCATATTCAATAAAGAAATATTTGCTTCTCTAATCTCGACTGATATCAGGTACCTTTTTGAATAAATCGAAGCCAGGAATACTGGACATCGAATAGGTGAGATCACCTTTCTTTTTTATCAAAGAAAATATATAACGATGCATCTGAACTGTGGGTTCACGACCATGCGAACGAATTAATTCATAGAAGGCTGTGAGGAATCTATATCCGTTCGGGTGTAGTTGACCCAGAGCAAGGTTATAGGTACGAAAGAATAAAATTAAAAAGGGATCTAAAGGAAACCGGAGACCCCCTTCCAATTAATCTAAATAAATAACTATCATATTCTGCTTCCCATCTCTATCAGGGTTGTGGTGAGCCCTAACATGAGAAGTGGCTTGAAAAAACTTATATTCAGTGGGAATATTATATTTCTTCCTACATTTTTGAATAACTTCTTTAGAAAGTGAGGGGGCGAACTCGGATGGATTTAGGGGAAGCCTAGGGGCCATAACTATAAAAAAAATAAATAAAGTAAATAAAATATCAAAAAGAGAAGGGCAGGAAGAAATGACCTGTGAAGCTTCGAACACTAAGAAAGCAGATCGCCTGAAGAATCTAGAGAGAAGGCAGAGCTCTAGAGAGAGAAGTGATAAAGTGAAAATAAAAGTTACCTAGGAAGAGTTATAAAGAGAAAAAAAATTTTACTATCCCCCACATACCCCTAACTGTTGATATACCCATATTTCAGTAAGAGAAGGGTATTCAAGGAACGGAGTAAAAGAAGCAACGCCTAAAAAATGAAGAGACTTTAGTAGTTGTACTGCCACGTGGTAGCCATATATAAAAAAAATCCTTCAAAATTCTCGATAAACGAACCTTTCGAGGTCACAACATATGAACCTCTTCAGGTTCCAAAGAAACGAACCTTTTGAGGTCACAACATACGAACCTCTTCAAGTTCCAAAGAAATGAACCTTTTGAGGTCACAACATACGGACCTCTTTACGATTCACAACATGCAAATCTCTTTATGGTTCAAACTCTCTGATGCTAAATAAATGGCCTTCTCAATAAAGGGCTTTCTTATGCGAACTGCTGAATGAAACGAAATATGAATAGCTAAACAATAAGCTTTCTCGAACATAAATATTTGATGCCATTTGGGGGGACATCTGATAAATATCAGAATGTCATATTCCCCTATCCATGAATCTAAGTCCAAAGAGGACTTTATGTCTACATGTGAAATCATTGATCAACAAGGTTACAGTGACCTAATTGGTAAGGAATTAGGACTCTCATGATACTAATCCAAATAGAACTAGGTATGTCCTTCTTATGCCTATATATATAGGCTCATATCTTTCATTATAGATCATCTTGAATAATTCTCTCTAACTTAAGCATCGGAGACCCTTCTGATTAAGGATCCTAGGTTCGTCTAGTTTTCTTGGTGCTTGCAGGTATAAAAGAGGAGCTCATTCATCAAGAACTATGTTAACAAAATTTATGAATGAACCTCTAGAAGTAGTGCTACAGTACATTGTTGAATAGAGAACTCTGAACTCCTGTGGTTTTACAAAATGTTCTTTAAGTTGAATTATCTTTCTCTCATCCAGGGCTTTATGTTTTGCATTCATTTTAATTCTATTCCAAGTGATTTGCATGACATGATTCATTATCAATTTAGCTTTTTTGGATTTATAATTAGGATGTTGCTTTTTATTGGTTGCATTTGTGTAATGTTTATCATGCATGTTTACTATTTTTAATTGCATAACTTTTTTTTTTATTTCATTTAATAATACTATTGTATATGATGTTATTTAGGGTTATTTTAAATTGTTTATTTAATTTTAAAATTATGTTTATTACTTGGTAGATAAAAATTATAGATTGAGTTTATTGTATTTATTTTTAAAATTATTTTTATAGTTTTAATTAGTGATTATATTCTATTAAATTTATGCTAGGAAAATATTTTTTTTTTTGGAGGAATTTTGTTATGCAGTTTTTTTTTTATTTTCATGGACTAACTTCGTTTTTTTGTACGTTCTTTACATGTAGACTTTTTTAGTTTTTTAGACTTGGCTGATGAATAATTTGGATTAAAATTTTCAATTCTTGTTTATTTTCCTTTTAATTATAGCTTATGAAAAAAGGTTGTACTTATTTCTCCTCATCTCCTTCTTTGCATGTATTTTAATTATGATATTTTTATTTTATTTTATTGTATTTTATGGATGCATGGTTGTGAAGTGCTGATGGATGAATGTATGTTGCGATTTGTACTTTATGGCATGAAAATTGGTTAATTAATGAACTTGGACTAAATTGTAAAATTGGAAATTATTTGGAGGTAGTTGCAATTTACATGTAATAAAGGAATAATTAAGTAATTAAAAATAATAAAATAAGAAATACAAACGGAAGTCGATCACAAGATCAGGTGGGTATTCAAAAAGCCCATACCCAGTTTCCGGACCCACTCTTTGAGGATGGCTGTTGGGCCCTTTCGTGGGATCCAGTTATTGTACAGTATGTCCTGAATTTCACCCGAGTGGCGACTCCATCTCTGACTTAAGTCTATAAAAGGCACAAAGTTATATTTGCTAGTGGGATTTGAGCCCACATAATATTATAGTTGCCAAATACATAGATGTGCGCTAAACCCAGCCACCTATAAGTATATATTTTTTTTATAAATGGATATTGATATGGACATAAAAAAAATTATATGGACTAAAACAATATTTAGTTAAAAGAAATAATATAATTGAGAACAAATTTTTTCTAATGCTTTTTAATTATTTTTATTTTTATTTTTTTTATTAATTTAAAGTTATTTTTTTGGCATTTTATATCTTTAAAATCATTTAAAATCAAGTTATGGTCAAATTTGATACTATATAAGTTAAATTAAATATAAAAGTACAAATTTAAGGGTGAAAAAATATAAAATAAAAGTTTAAATGTTGAATTGAAAATAACAAAAATTGAAGGGTGTCAAAAATCAATCATATAAAGTTTAGAGGTGAAACTATGCATTTAGCCTAAAAAATCTAATCTTCAAACTATTATTTTGTACACATGTATCTACATGTGTATGTATAGATTAATCTTTATTTAATTATAACCATTCATTAATTCTTTTGTGTCAATATCTATAATATATATCGATGGCTATAATTAGATGAGAATTAATATGGGGGTTTTAATTTCATTTATATAAATATATATACGTGTGTGTGTGTGCATGTACCGAAGAAAGATTTGTAAAGTTTATTTATTTTTAACATAGTTTGCTAATATTATTTTTTCACGCCAAAATAATTATTATTTTTAATTAAATTTGCATGTTATGAAAATATTTTTTTATTTTATTTACCATGTCATTGGATTAAAAAATATTAGAAATAAATTTTAAGAAATTATTGGATGGAATACTTAGTTGGCACCTTTACTCCACTTAAAATTTATAAGGAAAAACTGCAAATTTGGTATCTGAATTTTTCAATTTTTATTTGAGTGTCTAACCTTTTTTTTTTTTTTTTTGCAATTAAGTGTTTGAACTTTCTAATTACATAACAAGTTAGTGCTTCCCGCCGATTTGGTAATGACTATACGCTTAATTGGATCAATGAGCTCTACTTTTTACATAATCAACTGTCATGTCATCAGCCACTTATGCATGTTATTAGAATTTATGAAATTATCCCTAAGTTATTTTAAAAATTAGGAATTAGGGATTTATAAAAAAAGAATAAAGGCAAAAAAAAATGCCCTTTCTTCTTTTTCTTTTTTTTTCTTCACAATGTTATGAAAAAAATAAAGACCTAAATTTTCAAGATGGCACCTCAAGATTGATAAAATCTACCACCACACTTTTCATTGATAAAACCCATCAGTCTTGGTACCTCCATAAGTTTCATAAATAGATCATAATTATTTGAAATAGTTGGGTCAATTACCTCCTTTATAGTTGATTTTGATGCTATTTCACATAACAATCAAGAACCATTATAAGGATATATTGAGATTGGTGATCATGGTAAGTTTCATATGGTTGTGAGAAGATCTAGTGCATCCTCGATAGTTTCATCATTTAATAAGTCACAAGGATTGAACTCATTGACTTCCATAATTCCGAGAGCTTTGAATCTAATAGGTGTAGAAATCTACTCGATGCAATCTTCTAGAGAGCCAACACTAAGGGCTTCAAGTTTCAACCAAATTAATTTTTATGAAATATTTGCTAGTAAGGCTGCAAGTCCAAAATATGGATACAAATTAGTTTTCAAAAATCTGGAGTTGGTGATGTTTACTCAATGCAATTTTAAAAAGGGACAATACCAAGAACATCAAATTTTGATGAAACATATGGATGCGAGGATTTTTAATTTTTATTAATTTTTCTCTTCAGAGTTATATTAATGTGCCAAAAGTAGGGGTTTTTGAATTTTTATCATTGGAGGTTCTTTTTTTTTCTATTGATTAGTTTAATTCAGTATTTATAGTTTTTCATGTAGAACTAGAATGGTTTTAAATGTTCTAAAATTCTTTTGTGAATATTATTAATAACTTAATGTTGTATTGTTTGCTTTTTGGATTTTTATTTTTAAGAAGAAGAAGAAGAAGAAAGAAAGAAAGAAAGAAAGAAAAAAAGAAAAAAAGAAAAAAAGAAAGAAGAAGAAGAAGGAGAAGGAGAAAAAGAATAAGAAAAATGAGGAAGAAGAAAAGAAAACAAAAAGGAGAAGAAGAAGGAGAAGAAGTGTTCTTTTAATACTTTCTTTATTCTTTTTTTAAAGAAGAAGAAGAAGAAAAAGAAGGAGAAAAAAAAAAGAGAATAAGAATAAGAAATATTCTTTTAATGCGTTCTTTATTCTTTTATTTTTTATATGGAATCCTAATTTCCAAAGGAGAAGAAGAGTGCAACCTAGGGATAATTTTATAAATTCTAATAACTTGTATATGTAACTGATGATATGGCAGTTGATTGTGTAGAAAGTGGAGCCCATTTAATCCAAATAAGCATACGGTCATCACCAAATTGGCTACAAGCACTGACTTATTATGTATTTCGAAAGTTTAGATATTTAATTGCAAAAAAAAAAAAAAGGTTAAACACTCAAATAGACTAAACTGAAAAATTCAGATACCAAATGTATAATTTTCCCAGTTTATAAAGTGTTGCCACATTTTAAAAATTTTAAAAATTTAAACTTTATCATTTAAAAAAAAAAAAAAAAGCATTAGCCAGTTAGCTAGTGAAGAAATAGGGCTTTTCAATGATGGTAGCATGTAAATCTGAAATGGATAATTACCTCTAGTGATGGAAAAATAAGTGGGTAGAATATAAATGGATTAGACTTTTAATTACCTATTTATCAATTTATAACTCAGTTATTATATATATAGGTACCCATATTTATATAGCCTATATAAATTTTATGGGTAAATTATTCCAATGGTTACTAAACTTTATGTGTAATTTTAAATTTATCATAAAACTTCAATTTATAACTTTTTGGTTACTAAAGTTTTATTTTAGTTTCATGCGTGGTTCTTTTTAAAATTTTTGACCCTTGAATTGTGCTAAATAACCATTTTAGTCCTAATTTGAAGATATTTTATAAATAAATCCATATTCTTTTATTACATTTATAGAAAATAAGGAAATATTTGAAATTTATCTTAAGAAGTGATTCTTTCACTCATAATTTAAGCACAAAAGTTTAATGAAAAATAGAACATAAAGTTCAACCTCTAATAATCTATCAGGATTGACTTTATTCAACAATGTACAAAATGAAGTGAACCAACTCCTTGAGCAATTCCATACTAAAGAA
>CATIWO010830569.1:0-25454 GCA_949673435.1 Macaranga tanarius | reverse complement strand
TATTTTAAAAAAAAATAATTATTTATTATATTAATTTATAAATTGTTGTTTGCTGTTTGCAGTGCAAACTTTGCACTATTAAAAGAATAATAAAATAATATTTTATTATTAAATTATTAAAAGTAATATATATATATATATGTGTGTGTGTGTGGGGGGGGGGGGGGGGGGGGGGGGTCTGCATGTCTTGACTTTTGTCGGAAGTAAGTAGAGCTGTAGTTTCAGAGTGAAAAAGTTATTAAAAGTAGGCATGTTTAATAAAATAAGAATATTGCTACAGTATAAAGTGTGTCTCTCTTAAGTCTTAAGTCATAAGGGCCCTTATAGATAATTTTTAGAAACTAAAATCTACATGCAAACAAAGAAGAAAAAAAATAGAACAGAAGACGGAAAAAAAATGAGCACAGAGATGGAAACAGAGAAGAGATGAAAATAAACAAGGATTGAACAGAGGGAGAGGAGCACATGAAATAAAGACTCTTAAAAAAAAGAAGAGGAAAAGAAAATGAAGTTAGTTACCTGGTTGGCTGGTTCAGTCGAATGCAAGAAGAATCAGATTCTTGTATGTCATTTCTTTTCCTTTTTCTTTTACTGTTTCTTCTCCTTGTTCTATAGGTTTATGGGACGTCGATTCTTCTTCTTCTTCTTCTTCTTTCAATTAATTTGTTTTAATTTATTTTATGGATTTTTTGGTAAATTTCTGTTTAAATTCATTTCAAAAAGAATCGAAAGAATCGATCGATTCTTCTCGATTCCTTCGATTCAAATGTGATTCACTCGATTCATGCTCGATTCATTCTTTTTTCCAATTCTTCAATAGATTCGGCTCGTTCTATAGGTGAATCGGTTCGAATCGTATGATTCGACTCGCAAATCGTACAATTCTAACAACACTCTTTAAAGTAAGAAAGGATGGCTTTCTTATTTTTTAAAACTCTTTAAAGTGAGAAAGGATGGCTTTCTTATTTTTTAAAACTTAATCAATTAATACTTGCAGTAGTTATAATCCATCAAATATATTAGAGAGTCTATTGTACAACAAACTAATAAGAACGTCATTAATTTCCTCTTTCAGAAAATCGTAGCTAATTCTACAAATATTCCTAATTATAATTGAATTAGACCTCTTGTTTTTTTAGTTTAATTAAATTTAAATGATTTATTTTATGTAATATGTCGCTAAATTAACTTTTACATTATAGAAAAGGATTAGCATTACTTTTATAAAAATTGTAAGGCATTATCTCTACCTCACCGAAGAATTCAACTTCAGAATCAAACAATGAATAAGTGGGCGCACCTTTTAGCTGATTTGTTGCAGAATCAAACAATGAATAAGTGGACAGGAGACATTTTGGATAGGGTTTGATTTTTATTTCTATTTTATAATTGATTTTGATTTGATTTTTATTAGTATTTTGTTGTTGATTTTATTTCCTAACTAGAATTTAATTTTGTACAATTTGAATATTTTTGTTTTGTTTACTAGTTAAATTAAGGGTTGGTAGACTTACGCCACTCTATAAATATGTAATCTTTATAACTATTGAAAACAATGTTAGTTTTTGATGATTAATAAAATCTTTGAATTTTTTTTCCCAATTTTCGTGTTTTTGATTGAATTTGAATTTTGATATCTATTTCTTTGGTATTCGTCTGAATCAATAGATTAATAGAAGATTGATTTCTAACATTCTTGTGTGAATCAATAGTTCTCAATTTATACACAGACATTCGCTATGTCATTAGCGTCATTGACCTCACTATGCCTCATTTTTATAACCCGCCACTAAGCAGCAACAATTTTGGTTCCTCCATAGAAATGATCTTGCTACTTTGTGCCTCTAGTCGGTGCATTCTTACAACAATGAATTACGCTTTGTTCCTAATGTTTGGTAAAAATCCAATTCAAATATACATTTTTGGTTGCATCTTTGCCTTTGGTCAGATGTATAATAAAATTTTCCAACGAGATGTTTATAGGCAAGAAGCAATATCTATAGATTTAACGATGATTTAGTGAAGTCTGATATGGTATATATAGTTTTTATTTCTTGATCTTTTGTTTATAGAATAAAGTTCAATAGTTTATTTTTTTTATCATGTATATAATATTTGTTCAAACATTTTCATTTTTGCACATTGTTGAGGTGTCCTTGGTGTGATCATTTGTTAATTTCCTCTATTAAAATGTTGTCGTCATAATAAAATAATCTATGTTAGTCCAGAGGAGGATTTAATTCAAGGGCCAATTATTGTTATGAGAAATGCAGAAAATGAAGTTTTCTCATGTTCTCAACTAATGGATACAATGTAGAAGTCTGTACAGTTAGTGATGCGGATGCCATTATAACAATACAGTGACTAGTAAAAGGTGTAGTACCTTTGGAGGAAGAGCTCATAGGTTTTCAAATAATCACTTCGAAACAATTGATCGAGTACTTCTGGATCATAACTATTATAAAGTCGAAAGTTGAATAGTTAAATAATAAAAATTCTTTTCATGATATTAGAAAAAGTCATCAGTTCAATCCTTAATCACCATAATATTAGAAAAAGTCATTAGTTCAATCCTTGATCACCATTGAGATGACTCTCCTTTTCAAGGTTAAAAAATATAGCTACTATAAATTATTTAAAACCTCAGATTGCATCAAAATTTTGAACACATATTCCTTTTGCCATAAATCTTAGATTGATTAAAATGCAACATCAAGTTGAATTTTTTTTTTTAAAAAAAAATGTTAATGTTTGCTTAATATTTTATTAACATTACTTTTATAATTATATTATGGGTATCCCATTTTATCTACTTAATAATTTAGTACTAGTAGCAGTTATAGTCCTCAAATATATTAATTATTAGGGAATCCAGCGTACAACAAACTCACAACCTCATTAATTTCCTCTTTCAGAAAATCATAGCTAAATTCTACAAACATTCCTAAATAAATTTAATTAGAACTCCTCTTTTTTCGTTTAACTAAATTAACTTTTATATTATAGAAAAGGATTAGCATTTTTATATGTACTAGTATACAACATGTGTTTAGCACGTGATTTTTTTTATTATTGGACTTATTTTTATAAAATAAATTTAAATTAAAAAAATAATATGATTTAAATATTTTTAACTTTAATACTTTTCTTTTTTAAAAATATTTCATATATTATTTTCAAAATATAATTAATCAATATAAAATAAAATTTTAAATATATTATTTTATTATATTTTAATAAATTAATTTTTTGTAGTATTTTTAACAATTTTAACATTAATTGTTTTATTTTTTGGTAATTACACACCAATTTAAATATAATTTTTTATTTTAGTACTTTAGTTTTTAAAAGTAAATTCTATATACTATTTTAAAATTATAAGCATAGTGAACCATTAGATAATAAAAAATAACAAATTAATTTTTACTATTTTTATTAAATTTTTAATAATTGTCACTACAAATTAATTTTTTTGTCATAATTTTAACATTTATAACATTAATATATTTATCTTTTTTTAGTAATTATATATCATTTTAAATTTTTTTTAAAACTTAATAGTTTTCTCTTTCACAAAAATTTTATTTACAATTTTTAATTTATTTTTACAACTAATCATTAAATAATTCAAAATTATTTAAATTAATTTGAATAATTTTCCTAATAAATTTTTTATCAATTAAAATTATAATATTTTTAACATTTTTAATAGTATTTTTTCTTTTTCACTCACTATATATCGTCTTTTTTAGTATTTTCATTTTAATAATTTAATTTTAGTAATTTTTTAAAAAATTATATATACTATTTTTAATCTTATAATTATAATTTATCATTGGATAATAAAAATTAATTAACTTAGTTTTAGTTATTTGTTTACGCATAATTAAAAATGCAATACTCTCAAGTATACGAAATCGAATTAGTAGTATATGGTGCGTACAAGTGTCATATCCCATAAGGATTAAATGAGCTAGCCACTAATTAATTTTATTTAAACTTGTTTAAGGCTCAAATAAATTTAATAAACATGCTAATCAATTAAAATAACATCTAAATGCTAATATACTATTATAATAAATTCTAGAGCAATAACAATTAGAACAATTATAACATTTATTATAATTTATCTATCAAATCATTTTCCATGTAATTTAATTATTCTTTAAAGCAATGCAATTCCTTGGGTCTAATAATGTATCAACTTACTCTTTCGATTATAAATTGGTTAAACATGCATTCAACAATTTAAATACTATGGCTTAACTTTCATCCTCACTCATATAATTTAAATCAGCACACATATTATAAAGCAAAGTTTATCCCAAATTATGGACATGAATAATTTAAGTTATTTCTAATCATTAAATTAATTCATGATATCTTTTAATGTATAATTCTAATTAAGATCATGTTTACGTTGGCCAAAAATAAACAAGCATTAAAAGCAATAAACATAAAATACATTCATTAAAGACATTGATTAACTTTCATTAATTAATAACCATGGTTCATGAAATGAAAATAAATCCTAACAATATGAAATTAATCCATATCCATGGAAATAAAACACTTCCAAGAAGATATAGTAAGAGTTACACAATTTATAATCATAAAGAAGAAGAAAATATCAAACTCTTGAATTGTCATTCCAATCTTCAAGCCTTCTTTCTCCTCTTGAATCTTTTATTGTTCTTCTTGTTCTAATATTTTTCTATGGCTAAAAATTGTTCTCTATTGCTGCTCCCTTCGAAACAACCATCATGAATAATATTTATACTTAGGAGGTTAATAAACCAAAGGGTACAAAACACATTTTGGTCAAAAGTCATATACTTTGACATCACCATTCACTTTGAGGGTATTTTTGTCAATTCATACACATGAATTAAGTTCAGGTGTCTTCATGAAAGTTGTAGCCCTCTGAAATAGCTTTTCACAACCTTTTGAATTACTTGAATCCGAGTTCTGTAGAGGGAGTTATGATTGAAAGAGTACCACTTGGTTTGAAAGGTCGTGTCTCCTCGTGCATGTGTCGAGTCGAGAAGCTGTTGCCGAGTGGTGAAGGAAGCTTACTGTCACGACTAGTGAAGGGGCAGAGGAGCATTGTCGACTCGTGAAGGTGGTTTTCTGTGCCGACTCGTGAAGGACATGCAAGCGTTGCCGACTCGTGAAGGACATGCACTTTGATGCCGATTCGTGAAGGTTGGCCGAATGTTGCCTAGTCTTGCCTTTCTCAACTTCGTTGACCTCAAATGACTTCTATAAATTCATTTAACTTTCCTAAACATTAAATAAACTTTAAAAATATTAGAGAACTATCCAAATGCATATAAATTTAATCAACATCAATGAAAACCAAAGCATATGTGATTATTAATAAAATGAATTACAATTAAGCTAAAATGTAAACTTAATGCACCCTAATTATGCATGAAACATACTGAAATAACTATGCTAATTACCACATATCATTATTTTAATTAAATTTTAATAAAATTATTGTTGTAAATTAATTTTTAATATTTTTAACGTTAATTTTTTTGAGTAATCACGTTAGCTAATTAATTATTTTTAATTATATTATTTCTCTCTAGTAAAAAAAATTCTCTATACTATTTTAAATTATTATTATAATTAATTGTTTAAATAGTAAATTTTAATTCATAGTAACTTTTATTTATTAAACTTCAATAAATTTTTTAAATTATGCTATTTATTTAATTTATATTAGTCCAAATAATAATTCATTTAATTAGAGTAAGAAATATAATTTTATTTACAGTAGAACTAAGTATACTATTTTAACATTAACTTTTATATTTTTTATTAATTAAACATCAACTTTGAATATTTTCATTTTCATACTTCATTTTTTAAAAATATTTCTATGTACTATTTTTAAATAATAATCATAATGAAGCATTAAATAATAAAAATAATAATAAATAGTTTAGTGATTTTTTATTAAAATTTTAACAAAATTAGTCACTATAATTAATTTTTATCATGATTTTATCATTTTTAATATTAATATTTTTCTTCTTTTTAATAATTATACATCAGTGTTAAATTTTTTTAACTTAATACTTTTTCTCTTTAAAAAAAATTTAGGCTAAAAAAAATTTAGGCACAATTTGTTTAGTTATTATCATCATTAATCATCAAATGATTCAAAATTAATTAAATTAATTTTAATATACTTTAATAAATTTCTTCAGTCAACATTAAGTTTTTATTTTTTTTTTTGACATTTTTAACATTATTTTTCCTCTTTTCATACATATTATAAATCACTTGTTAGTGTTTTTCTAATATTTTTTATTTTTAATTATTTAAATAATAATAATAATTTTTTATTAAACTTTAATAAAATTTTTAAAATTATTTAAAAATTAATCTAATTAGAATAAGAGATACGATTTTATTTAAATTATAACTAAATATATTATTTAATTAGTATATATTATATAAAATAAAAGTTAACATAATCAAAAATGGAAATATAGTTTAATTTAAATTATAATTTTAATTTTAATTAATATATTACTAAATTATTCATATTTTATAAGTTAATATAATTAAAATAGGAAATACAGTTTCAATTCAATTACAATTGTAATTTTAATTAATTTAATTTAATTTAAATTGTTAAATTACTAAATTATCTAACTTTTGTATAATATATAATACGGATAGTTTTGTAATTTTTCGTGTCCCCCTTCGTAATTTAATTTAAATTGTTAAATTACTAATTATCCGACTTTTGTATAATATATAATACGGACAATTTTGTAATTTTCTGTGACTCTTTCATATATTTATACATATTATAGATTATAGATTATAGATTATAGATGTATAGACTTTGGAAAAATTATAAGGCACTATCTCTACCTCTAGGAAGAATTGAACATCATCAATCAAATAATGGGTGAGTGGGCGGACCTTCTATCTGATTTGTTGCATAGCATTGAAGAGCGTCTAGTTTTGTGCATGGACAAAATATTGCTTACCTCTAAAGTTGAATAGTTATAATATGACAAAAACTCTTTTCATAATGTTAGAAAAAGTCATCAGTTCAATTTTTAATCACCATTGGGATGAATCTCCCTTTCAAGGTTCAAAAATATAGCTACTATAAATGAAATTTATGGTTATTTCAAACTTTACATTGCATCAAAAGTTTGATGGTGGGCGTCGAATCCAACAAAAATAAAATTTCTACTCTAAAAATAAATATTTGTAGCAAGGGTTGAGTAGAGTCGTTTCTTAAAAGATTGATCAAATTATTAAATCACAATTTTTTCTTTTAAAATAAGAAATAAAAAGGGAATTTTTTGTTTATGGAAAAATAAAATTAAAGTAAAACAAATAAATCATAAAGTGGAAAATTAAAAGAGTATATCAAATATTAAAAACTTACAGTCAAGGAATATTTTGATTCTAATTCATTCAAATTGATCATTGAATACAAATAGATAAATTTCTGCTTCTCAAATAAATTGGTTATGAACACTAACAAGCTCTAGTATTCTGCTCTTCCTTAATATTAATTTAAAAAATATAAGATCATCTAATAAATCTTATTTCTCAACAACCACTAAACAAGCTCTTAGGATTTAATTGAGAAATAACATTAAGAATTAGAAAAGCTACCAATTCCAATCAATAACACACAAGCTCGATTATTTAAATTGGACTAAATAAATTCACCCACACTAAACTCAATGATTCAATTCATCAAGTGTGTAGATTTGCCACTTTGTTAAATTAAATAAACAATTACAAATTGAAAGATTTAACTAGCAATATTCATTCAATCAAAATCAGACGTCAATAATCTTAATTGAACAAAATAACAATAAGCATAGAAAATATTTAGGAGAAGAGAAAATAATGAAAACAAATTCTCACAATTTATTCATGAATCATACCTTGATATCCTTGACTAGAAAAAGAAAATTCAGTCATTCATAGCTTACAAAAACTCTAAATTAAAATTAAAGAAGACTGAAAATAATAATGTTGAATGATTGATTGATTCTCTCACATAAACCTCCAAAAGATAATCATATAAACTAGAAAATTTTCATAGGCCGAATTTGCTACCAAAATAGGGTAGATGAATCAGCTAAAAATAATTCTAAAATCAGCAGTCCTGAAAAATCTGCACTGCACAATTTCTGCATTTCTGTCCGTGGGCACGCTTAAGTTCGAAAATCCTGTTGAAAATGTAGCTCAGACTGCACTTTGACTTTCTGCTCAATTTTTTACTTTAAAAATCTAATTTCAGCTCATTTTCTATATTACCAAGATTTCCTACCAAAAAGATAAAATAAGATTTAAATCAAATATTTATTTTACCAAATAAGCACAAAAATAGGAATTTATTATAAAAAAAAATAGGAATATTTTACTTTATCAAATTCCCCACACCAAACCTTTGCTTGTCCTCAAGCAAATCAATTTTCACATCCCCCCTAACCTTGTCATACCTCTTCAAATTTTTTCCGAACTCAACATGCCTAAAAAAAAATCTTTTTAAATAAATATATATATATATATATATATATATATATATATCATCAATTCAAATCATCTTTCAATGTATCCAAAGATGCAAGATTAACACCCTTACAAAGATGTCACTCAAATCACTTAAGTGTTTATGCTAAGTATTTTACGATAAAGCACTCAAGTCACAAAATAAAAAGGAATTACCATATGCTTGTCATTCAATCAAATCTCCACCACTAACCATTAATTCACACAAAAATCAAAGGGTCTTTAATTGGGTTGTAATGGGGCTAATGTCAAAGGTATGGAAAAAGAAAAATTTAGGCTTAAAGTAAGTTGAACATAATAAACAATTGTCTTCTATTTAATTTAAAAAGAAATCCTGCAATTTAAGGAAGAGAGAATCTTTTATTTCCTCATCATGGGCCAAGCTACTTGCTCTTTTTTTTAAAAAAAAAAATAAACAACCTTTTGGCCTTTATTTAGCTTATGATAATTTCAAAATCACCGGCCACTACAAATGCTTTTCTTTTATTTTTTCTTTCTTTGGATCTTCCTTCTCAAAAAATAAAAACCTGTAGATGTTCTTAAGAAAATTTATCTATTAGTTCAACAATTAAGGGGTCAAAATTATAGTTTCAAACAAAAGAAAAATAGGCTCAAGTTAAAATTTTTTTAAAAGGTTATTTCTAAGAAAATGGCTATATGCTCAAAGGGGCTCACTAATGGATAAAAAGGTAGGCTAGCAAGAAAAAGGCTTAAATGAAAATGGTTATCATCCTAAATTCCCTTATCACTTTAATGAAATGAATTAAGAATATGATCTCAAAATGAATCTCACATCAAGTTCTAGAATTCACAATCTATATTGGACACACTCACAAGAAAAATAAAAACACATATAATGTATATTCATTTAGGCTCAAAATCTCACAAACAAATATCAAAGGTTAAAAATTGGTGTTTCAATCCTGCAACTTTATCACATAAATCAGACCACTTAAATAATGTTTCAAGAAAGCTTAAAAACTAAAGTTAGAGACATGAGAATCTGTACTTTAATTTTTCAAAGGAGAATAAACTTAGCCAAGAGATGCTTCCATATTTTTCTGCTAAAAAATACTCAAAGGAGTGCAATAAATCAAAATAAAAAACATCAAAATTTCTGCTGCAATATCCATAACAATTTAACAAATCTGAAAATTGTATTCATGTCTTTTAAAAACTTCAGAATGCTAGTGAAATATAATTAAAGTGCAATTGCAGAAATGATATAATGCAGAATTATACAATTATACAGTCATCCAAAAATCTAAAAAAATTATCCAAAAATTCAGTATCCCTTCCCACACACCTAAACTTTACATTATCCCTAATGGAAAGCTAGGATCAAAATACAGCAAAAAGAAAAAAACAAACAAAAATGGGAGATAAAGACACTTCCCTGAATAAAGAAAAATAAAAAGCCATCAAAATTCTGAGGAATTAGAGTTGGTTTCTGTAATCCAAAATATGAAAAAAAATTTCCCAGGAACTGCTGTATGTTGTGCTCCCTCCTATCCACCTCATCCATTCTTCCTTCAATCTAAAGGTTAGCTCAACATAATAAAAGCATAGTAGAGAAAAATAATTATCAAAAAAAATAAATTACTACACTTTAGCAGTCATCACATATCAAAAGCATTTACCCACAATTAATTCAACCACCAATTGCAACCAATTTCTTAAATCAATAATGTTCAAGTAATATCAGCATATCGATTCAAACAACAACTTCAAACAATACCTAAGAAATATATGGCCCAAAAATTCAATCAGCAAATTACCCAGAATATAATATGCCAATAATTCAATTGCAACAATTACCCATCAATTTTAACTCATCAAGAATTCAAAATTAAGTGGTTATTCTCTAGTTTTCAGTTTTCTCTTTTGCCCAATTTTCTTTACTACCTTTTTTAATTCTACCCAACAAACCACTGTAAGAGAAATGAAAGTTTGAAACCAAGGCCACACACCTTAAGCATATAGTCAATTAACACATCAACACCCAACACCTAGCAAATTTAACTCAATCAATTATCAAAACCACAATTGTGACTCAAACAATCAATTATCTTAAATAATCAAAAACCAATCCAAGATTACCAAAGATTAGTAGCACCACAAATTGAAAGAAAATGACAAACCTTGGAAATCAATTGCTAGCATCAGTGAAGGAGTGGTGCATTAGTCTATGTGATTACAGCCGAGAAGTGCAACAATAGTAGTAAAGAGCTGGACACGACATGAAGAAGGACGGCTGTCGTTTATGGAGATGCAGTCGTTCGTAAATGCCGCCGAGAGTGGGCTTTTGGGGCTATTGATGAAAGTGAAGAGTGGGGTTGTAGAGGGAGTTATTTTCGGCTAGGGTTGAGAGGAAAAGAGTGTGAGGAAAGAGAAGAAGTAAAAAGACAAAAATAAATAGGAAAGTAAATGCTAAAAGACTTTAAACATAAATAGAAAGGGAAAAGTAAATGAAAGAGAAAATAAAAAAAATAAAAGAGAGTAAAAACTTAAACTTAAAATTTTACCTTATTTTAAATCACATTTACCATTAACACCAATCTTTTAACCCAGAATTGAAAAACAATGTACCAGTTCCATGAGAAGCTATAATTCACGTAAATACCATGCTGAAGGTTGAAGAAGCAGTTAAAAGGCATGAAAAAATGCTAAATGTGGGCACGAAAGGTGCTATATAGAAAATACAAAATAAAATAAAATAAAACATGTTGGGTTGCCTCCTAACTAGTGCATTTATTTAACATCTAGAAGCTAGACGTAATGCACTATTATTCTTCATAAATTGGGACCTGAAATTCAATTTCTTCTGTATTCTCCACTTGAAATTCCTCATAAAAAGGTTGAGGTGATGTCCATTAACCTTAAATATTTTGGTAGTACTGAGCCTTTGAATTTTTACTGCACCATGAGTAAATATATTAGTGACAATAAAAGGTCCAATACAACATGACCTTAATTTTCCTGAAAAGCGTTTAAGTTTAGAATGAAATAAGAGAACTTTCTGACTAACTTCAAAATATTTTCAAGAAATATTTTTATCATGAAAAAGTTTAGTCTTCTCTTTGTAATTTCTAGAATTCTCATAAGCATCAGAAGCATACTTCAAATTATTAGGCAAAACCTTCAAATCTAATTTAGGAGCCTGTAAAATAGATGGAAGAAGCTTGTTGTGGGATACCGGTAAATTAATAATAGAAGGATTATACCTGATTGGTCTTAATGATACCAGCTCAAAAATTAAGTCTTTCAATTCTTCTTGTATAACAAACTTCTCTTCTAAAATTTTCAATTCTTTAGGGTCAAAGCTATTAGTTATTGCCAACTTCAATTTATCCTCTTCATTTAAGTCAAAAATATATTGTGTGAAGGAGTCAATTGTATCAATCCTATAAACTGAATCAATGTCAGAAGGGTACCTCATAGCTGCATAAATATCAAATTTTAGTTTCTCCCCATCGAATGTCATAGTTAATGTGCCTTCTGTAACATCTATCATTATTCTGACTATTTTCAGAAATGGTATTCCTAACAAGAGAGGAACTGATTTGGAAGAATTTTCTTCCTCTATGTCCAAAATATAAAAATCAGCTGGAAATATTAGATTGTCAACCTGTACTAAAATGTCTTCCAAAACTCCTTCAGGATAAACATTGGACCTATCAGCTAATTGAATAATAACATTAGTATCTTTAAATGGTCCCATGTTCAAAGCATGATAAATTGAGCTAGGCATGACATTTATAGATGCTCCTAAATCTATCAATGCTTTGTTAATCTTTAAATTACCTATTTTACAAGGAATGGTGAACATACCTGGATCCTTGCACTTTGGAGGTAATTTCTTTTGAAAAACAGCAGACACATTATTTCCAACCATAAATTTCTATATAAGAGAAGTTAAATTGTCAAGCCTTTGTTTAATGGAATTAATACTTACCCCATTAACCTTCTTAATTGGTTGATCTTGTCTAGTGCCAAATTGTTGAGTATTGGCATCTACTTTGGTGATTAATTTCTTAGTTTGAATGAGTGTTTTGTCCACCAAAGCTCTACCACTTACAACATCAATCATGTTACGGTCTGGCAACAATAATCCTTCATAAAAGTATTGAATTAAGAGTTGGTCTAGAATTTGATGATGAGGGCAGCTTGCACACAATTGATTGAACCACTCCCAATATTCATAGGAAGTTTCTCCAATTTATTGGTGAATCCCATAAATCTCTTTTCTAATGGATGTGGCTTGAGAGGCAGGGAAAATTTTTTCTAAAAATTGCCTTATTAATTCATCCTACATTATTATTAAACCAGATGGGAGATAGTACAACCAATCTTTAGCTTTTTCTGTCAAAGAGAAGGGAAGGCTCGCATTTTGATTTGTTCAACACTTACTTCTTGCGGTTTCATACTGGAATAAACTACATGGAACTCCTTGAGATATTTATGAGGATCTTCTCCTGCAAGACCACGAAAGGTAGGTAATAAATGGATCAAACCAGATTTTAATTCAAAATTTATCTCAACATTAAGGAGCTCAATGCACAAAGGCTGTCGGTTCACATCTAAATTAGTCATCCTTCTCAAAGTTGGTTATGCTTCAGCCATGATTTCAGGTTCTATGAAAAATTCTAATAAATCATTAACTATTTCTGCTTGTAATGAAGAGGACGAAGAGACTTTTTGTTGTTTTGTTGTCTTTCTCAATCTTCGGGTTGTCTTCTTAATTTTTGAATCAAAATACAATTCACTTCCACGAGAAGAATGAGTCATAAAAAATTCAGACTAATAATGACACCAATCCCCGGCAACGGCGTCAAAATTTGGTGGGTGTCGAATCCAATAAAAATAAATATTTGTAGTAAGGGTTGAGTAGAGTCGTTTCCCAAGAGATTGATTAAATTATTAAATCTAAATTTTTTCTTTTAAAACAATAAATAAAATGGGGGTTTTTTATTTATGGAAAAATAAAATTAAAGTAAAATAAATAAATCATAAAGTAGAAAATTAAAAAAAGTATATCAAATATTAAAAACTTCCAGTCAAGGAATATCTTGGTTCTGATTCATTCAAATTGATCATTGAATACAAATAGATAAATTTCTACTTCTCAAATAAATTAGTTATGAACACTAACAAGCTCTAGTATTCTCCTCTTCCTTAATATTAATTTAAAAAAGATAAGATCATCTAATAAATCTTATTTCTCAATAACCACTAAACAAGCTCTTAGGATTTAATTGACAAATAGCATTAAAAATTAGAAAAGTTACCAATTCCAATCAATAGTACACAAGCTCGATTATTTAAATTGGACTAAATAAATTCACCCACACTAAACTCAATGATTTAATTCATCAAGTGTGTAGATTTGACACTTTGTTAAATCAAATAAATAATTACGGATTTAAAGATTTAGCTAGTAATATTCATTCAATCAAAATCAGACGTCAATAATCTTAATTAAACAAAATAACAATAAGCATAGAAAATATTTAGATATTTGAGAAGAGAATACAATAAAAACAAATTTTTACAATTTTTTCATGAATCATACCTTGATATCCTTGACTAGAAAAAGAAAATTCAGCCACTCATGGCTTACAAAAACTCTAAATTAAATTAAAGAAAACTAAAAATAATAATGTTGAATGATTGATTGATTCTCTCACATAAACCTCCGAAAGATAATCATATAAACTAGGAACTTTTCATATGCCGAATTTGCTACCAAAATAGGGTAGAAGAATCAGCTAAAAATAATTCCAAAATCAGCAGTCCTGAAAAATCTGCACTGCATAATTTCTGCATTTCAATCCGTGGGCACGCTTAAGTTAGAATTCATGTTGAAAATATAGCCCAGACTGCACTTTGACTTTCTGCTCAATTTTTTATTTTAAAAATTCAATTTCAGCTCCTTTTCTGTATTACCAAGATTTCCTACCAAAAAAGATAAAATAGGAATTAAATCAAATATTTATTTTACCAATTAAGCACAAAAATAGGAATTTACTATAAAAATAAATAGGAATATTTTACTTTATCATTTGAACACATATTCCTTTTTGCTATAAAACTCAGATAGATTAAAAGGCAACGTTTTTTTTTATTTTTTAAATGCTTATGTTTATTTAATTTTTTTTTTGGTGAAGGTTTATTTAATATTTTATTAACATTAGTTTTATAATTATATTATGTTTATCCCATTTTATAAACTTAATAATTTAATACTTGTAGCAGTTATAGTCCTCAAATATATTAATTATTAGAGAATCCAGTGTACAACAAACTCAGAACCCCATTAATTTCCTCTTTAAGAAAATCGTAGCTAATTCTACAAACATTCCTAATTAAAATTGAATTAGAACTCTTCTTTTTTTTGTTTAATCAAATTAACTTTTATATTATAGAAAAGGATTAGCACTCTTATGTATGTATATATAGACTTGGAAAAATTATAAGGCACTATCTCTACCTCTAGGAAGAATTGAACATCAGCAATCAAATAATGGGCGAGTGGGCGGACCTTCCAGCTGATTTGCTGCATAGCATTGAAGAGCGTCTTGTTTTGTGCATGGACAAAGTTAGATTTTCTTCTATATGCAAATCATGGCGATCCATCAATTGGCAAAAGTTGCCGCATCATCTTAATCTTCCTTGGTTGTTGTTACCCTGTGATGATGATGATACAACAGAAGAAGCATCTCATCGATTGTTCAATCTTGAGTAGCTTGACATGAACACCACCCACTACCTTGATTTACCTAACAAAGCTCCAAGGATGGTGTTTCGCGGATCGTCCTGTGGTTGGGTGATCACTGTTGAAGATACTCCTATAATGTTCCTAATCAACCCGCTCACACGGGATCGAATCAAACTCCTACCAAGATCTAAGTTTCCTGACGTTAAAAGCTACTCTGATGGTGAGTATGCCTTCTGGGCTGGTCATCCAGGGCATCCATGTTACTTTGTTGTTGATTCAGTTTATGTACGAGATCATTTTATCACAAAAAGTATTCTGTCATCTTCTCCTAGCTCGAGCAGTGATTATGTAGCGGTTGCTATTTATGGTGAATTTGACATATTGGATTATTGTAGACATGGGGATGACACTTGGAGTCCGCTTGGAGAAGATAAAACTGAGATGTTTTCTGACATTATATTTTATCAGGGTTTGTTATATGCTTTGGATTGGAATTGCAGACTCACCATTATTGACATCAATGACCAGTAGCAGGTCGCGACCAAAATAGCAATAGAGTAGCGGAGAGAGATAATATATGGGATTTAGTTAAGTATGGTGATGTGCAAAAGTATCTAGTTGAGTCTTGTGATGAGGTTTTATTGGTCGCACGAGTGGTGCATCGTGAAGAAGATTTTCCCGAAACAACCAAATACTCTTATAAAACTGAAGAATTTTATGTATTTAGGATTGATCTTAGTTGTTGGAAGTGCCACCGGGTGAGTGATATAGGTGATGAAGTGTTGTTTCTTAGATTAAATGCTTCCATGTCAGTATCATCTAGGGACTTCCCTGTTCTCAAACGGAACAGCATATATTTCACCGATGATTCTTTGACCCATCACAAGGAGGGAATTCAAGTAGGCTCCGATATGGGTGTGTTTGACTTGGAGATAAGAAGCATTGAACCACTGCCCGGTATGTTGTGCAAAACAGACTATCTTTGGCCTTCTCCGATTTGGGTCTCTCCTCCATGTACAGTTACTAGGTAGCTATTAGTTCAATTTTATGATGTTATATAGTGACAGCTTTAATTTAGCCTGTACCATGATAAAATTTTATGGTTGTGGGTATGGCACTTACCGATTTAAATATGGAGCTTGAGCTCAGCTTTTTTTAAGCTAATAAACAATTTCAAACTGACTTATTTTTTTTTTAAGTTGAATTTGGAATAACTTAGAAACAGTTCTGCTCATTTATAATCCTACTTAACTTTTTAACTTTTGATAATTAGAAACTGCAAGCATGCATTAAAAAAGAAAAAGTGTTAGGACTACATAACCCTAAAATTTTCAAAATTTACCAAGAAAAATATCAATAAATCAAGAAGTTTCTGATCCAAACTTGTAACATCTTGCCCCAGAATTAATTAGTTTATAAATGGATCTATGGATTTATTTGCAATAGAAATAAATTATGAGAGTTATTTTGTGCCTAGGCTTTATTTTAAGGGTCGAAATGGATATTTTGCTTTGAAATAAATAAATAAATAAATAAAAAGGGGAAGGCACCATAGCAAGTCACCTTCCCCACATTTTTGAGTTATTTTTTTATATAACAATTTTCTTTCTTTCTTTCTTTTTCCTTCTTTTTCTTCTTTAATTCTTCAACTTGTTCTTCTTCATTTATCTTCTGCATTTATCTTTAAATATTAAATCTTCAAGTTCCAGAACAACAATTCAAGGTTTCTTTTATCAAATTCAAGATTTACAAAAGCATATTTAGGTAAGTTTTTATATTTAACTTTCATATTATTGAATTATGCAAAAAAAAAATGAATGTTTGGTTGAAATTAAGGGTTTTGATGCTGTGATTTTTCATAAACGGACCCCTGAGATGTTTAGGAATGTGTTTGGACTAGAATTTGGTGTTTTTGGGTGTCACAGTTGAGTTTCTGCATTTTGGAATGCATAGGCGACGCCTCAGTACAGAGGAGGCACCTCTGTGCAAAGGCAGGAGCCTCTGTGCATAGAGGAGGTGCCTCTACACTTCTGGGGGTGCCTCTACACTTTTGGGGGTGCCTCTGCAGCCCTGGGTGGCGCCTCAGCAAGTCTTTAGGCTCTGAAACTTTATTTGGGGCATTTTTGGACCATTTTTGGGTCCTAAACCCTATCCATTAGCCGTAGATCAACTTAAGTTGAGTAGAATCAAGATTTAAGCTTGTATTCTGATGATTTTATGTACGGATATTAGGATCGGATCAAATTGGAGCTGTAGAGGCTAGATCAGGACCAGCCAACTAGTTTGCGTATTGTCAGTCTCAGGTGAGTGGATACATATATAAAACTACTTTGAAACCATATATATATATGAAAGAAAGTGTTTTATATTTTGGAAAAAGGTTCTATATAATTTGCATATGATGTTTCCTTACAAATAGGATTTATCAAGAATTTGTTTATAAAGCATGATTATGCAGGTTTCTTAGCTTTTACTTTAATAAATGGAAACACGTAGCTTATATTTATTGTTGATATAGCAAAAGCTTTTTAAAACAAGGATAATTTTATTATTTAGTACCATAATTATGTTTCAGCTTTATACAATTATCAGCTTTATGATTTATTAAGTATGTTTTAATAGCAGTTCGATAAATGTGAATGATTTGGTTTATGTCAAAACTATACACTCTTATTATGTACCCATTAAATTACACTATGATAACTGGTGTTTATTTCAGCAAGTTTTATTATAAATATGAATAATATTATCTAGCAACTGTCTTAGAGACAGCTCTTAGTTGTGCATATAGCTTTGAGGGTGTACAACCAGGTAGTTCGGCTCTGTGCATGCATATGACCAGCTTTATGATAGCAATAAGAATGCACACGGGACGCTAGGTCATCAATGGTGCCCATTGTATTAGCACAATCTTTGGTTACATATTAAAGAGTGTATGGGATAGTATTTTTATGAATATAATGTTTCAGTCTAAAATCGGCTTGTAAGGAAACAGTTTAGTTAAAGCATTATATTATTTTAGCTAGCAACAAATCAGTTTATGCATATATATTGTATTATGATATTTTAGCAGTTTAAATATTTACGAATGTTATTTTCTCAACTTATTTTAGTTCTATGGCAACTGCTCAGCTATAAATTGATGATATTTCAGTTAGAAAGAAATCAGCTTACGTTTATATTTTACTATGAGGTTTGACCAAAAAATAAATCAGTTTATGTTAATTTTGTATTATGATTTTAGCGGTTTATCGATTTCTATTATTTGCAAAGAACATATTATTTTATAACATTTCAACAGCTTATTATTGATTATTATTATTATATTCAAAGCAGTATTATTGATATCTCTATAACTATTTAAACAGATAGCTAGCGTTCCCGCTTAAAGTTATTGTATTTAAAGTTAGTCTAATCACTGAGTATTTTTGTATTCACCCCTCTTTTATTTTTAAAAATATTTTTAGATCCAGCAGAGTAGCTTCAGTAGTAGCTAGTAGATCAGTTTAGTGCCCATCCAGTGTCTAGAGAGGTTGAGCCAACATATTCCAACATTTTGGACTTTTGTAGTACTTTTAAGCTTTAACTTTTAATTAGCAGATGGACTTGTATTATGATGACAATATTAAGATTGTTGTAAAAGATTCTTAGTATGTATAATGACAGTACTTTTCTTAAGTCCATCTTGATATTTAAGGTTTAAAATTATATGTATGGCATTAGCATCAACTCAGCATAGTAGGTCGCGCTCGGCTCTTTAGCTAGAGGAGCGGGTGTGACAAAACTAATTTACTAAAAGAATCAGACTCCAGAGTTTCATAAATTGGCATTAGCAGTACCATAAACTAGTTGAGCATAAAACCTATTTGCTTGAATATGATAATTCATAATATATATATATATATATATGAGACCTTAATGTAGAACACTAAATAAGCCTCCTTCATGAGTTGGTTTCTTAATATGAACAATCAATGAAGAAGTAGGATTCATGGATTAAAGACAGACAAATCATACGATCTATTCATAATAATTGCAATAATACTAATAACTTTAAAGTCAAAATTACACCAAACTGATGTCCATAATCTGGTTAACAAGCCTTGAGGGAAAGGATTAGGAACGTAATGAAAAAAAATGAGAACAAGCCCCTTATGCAATAATAAATAAATGAAATTAATAACTACTGGCATCAGTTAGAAGGATCAGCTATTTTTATTTAAACAGGGTTTTAAATTTGAGCCGTAATATACACAAGCATGTTAAATTTGTTGTTGAGACTTTTGCACGCTTATGATCCTGTTGGAATCAAATTAGGAATAGTTAGAGCCACTAATTTTTTTTTTAGGAAAAAAGAACTTTCATTTAGGTAGAGGAAAAGATCTGCTAAAATAATAGGTTGCACCAATAGGGGGACATTTACCGACCATTGTTGCTCTATGTGGTCCAGAGTAAATGAAAATTGGGCAATAGAGTGAGCCACTCTATTTATGTCTCTATGAATGAAATTGAAACACAAATAATCAAATAGAGAACACAGGTCCTTAATATCTGAAATAATGGATGTTAGAGCCACTAAACAATGAATACAAACAATTTAGACAAAAAATAAATAAATAAATGAAGAGCAGTAGTGTGTAATAGGCAATGAATACAAACAATTTAGAAAAAATAAAAAATAAATGAATATCAGTAGTGTGTAATAGGAAGGATAAACATAAAAGAACAATGACAAAATAGAGAAGTAATAAAACACATATTTAGATGGAAACCCCCAATGTAAGAAAATAATAGGGAGAGGAAGAGAGAATTCCCTATTATTTAGAATAGCACACAAAAGTGTATGGATTGCTAGAACTGTAACATTCTGCTCTAGAACTCCCTAAGTTCTAATTAGAGTTATGGACTTTTTTGTTATAGAAATAAGTTCTGAGGGCTGATTTGTGCCTAATGAATATTTCAGGAGTTAAAATGGATATTTTGCTTTAAACAAAAAGAAATTTGCTACTGTAGCAAACCCTTCTCCTACGTTTTTTGCAGAGGAATAAGAAACAAAACTCCATTTTCTTTCTTTCTTTCTTTCCCATTTTTCTTCTCTTCTTCTCTTCTTCATCTCCACCAAATTTTCTTCTTATTTTTCGCAAGCTTAAGGATTTAAGACAATAATTTAAGCTTTCTTTATCAAATTCTAAAATTTCAAAAGGGATTTTGGGTAAGTTTTATGTTTAATTTTTTAAATTCTTTTAATATATTGAATTATACAAATATGGAGTATTTGGGTGAATTTTTGAGTTTTGATGCATGATTTGATAGAAAACAGACCCCTGAGATGTTTAGGATTGTGTTTAGATTTGTTTTGGATCAATTGCTAGTGTTTTTGGGTGTTTCAGATGTATTTCTACATTTTTGGAATGCAGAGGCGCATAGAGGGGCGCCTCTGTGCGGAGGCGGGTGCCTCTGTGCAGAGGTGGGCGCCTTTGTGAAGAGGCATATGCCTCTGCACTCTTCTGGGGTGCCTTCACACAAAGGCATGCGCCTCTATGCAGCTTGGTGGTGCCTCAGTGGCTAGTTGGGCTCCGAAACTCAATTTTGAGTGATTTCGGACTATTGTTCGGGTCCTATAACTTATTCTTTAGCCGTAGATCAACTTAAGTTGAGTAGAATTGAGATTTAAGATGGTATTCTGATGATTTATGTTATGAATAATAGGATCGGATCAAATTAGAGCCATAGAGGCTAGATTAAGGCCAACCGACTAGGTTTCGGTTCAGCAGGCTCCAGTGAGTAAATATGTATATAAAACTACTTTAAAACCATATATATATATATATATATATATATATATATATATATATATATATATATATGAAAGAATATATTTTATAGTTTGGAAAAAGGTTTTCTATGGTTTAACATCTGATGTTTCCTTACAAATATAATTTTATCAAGTATTAGCTTACATAGCATGATTGTATAAGTTTTTAGCTTTTATTGTTAAGAAAATGGGAACATGTAGCATTTATTATTGTTGAAATAGCAAAAGTATTTTTAAGCAAATACATGGTTAATATGTTGATACAATGATTATGTTTCATATTTACACAATTGTTAGTTTTACGATTCAGACATTATATTTTAATAGCTGTTTGTTAAATATGATTTGAATTAATTTTATGGATAAAACTATACACTCGTATTATGTACCCATTAGATTGCACCATGATGACTAGTATTTATTTTAGCGACTGTTTTGGGGACAGCGCTTGGTTGTACATATAGCATTGGGGGCATACAATCGGGTGGTTAGGCTTTGGGAGCCAGCTCTGTGCATGTGTATAACCAAAATTATGTACATGGGACGTTAGGTTATCAATGCCGCCCACTGTGTTAGCACAATCTTTGGTTACATATTAAGGAGTGTATAGGGTAGTGTTTTTATGAATATAATATTTCAGTCTTAACTCAGCTTATAAATAAGCTAATTAGCTTAAGCATTATATTGTATGGGATAAAATTTTTATGAATGATAATATTTCAGTCTTAACTCAGCTTGTAAGAAAGCGATTTAGCTAAAGCATTATATTCTTTCAGCTAGCAATACTCGACTTGTAAGAAAGCTGTTTAGCTAAAAGCATTATATTATTTTTGCTATCAACGAATCAGTTTATGCGTATATATATATATTTTATTATGATATTTCAGTAGTTTAATAATCATTTCTCAAAGCAGTTTTTATTTATACTTTTATCATTATTTTAGCAGATAGCTAGTGTTTCCGCTCTAATTTATTATATTTAAAGTTATACCACTCACTGAGTATTTTTGTACCCACCCTCTTTGTTTTAAAATATTTTCAGATCCAGCAGAGTAGCATCAGCAGTAGCTCTTAGGATCTTTTTGATGCCCATCCGTGTCTATAAGAGGTTGAGCCAACTTATTCAGAATTTAGATTTTTGCACTACTTTTAAGATCTAATTATTAATTAGTAGATGGACTTGTATTATGAAGAATTTGATATTGTATGAAAAAAGATTCTTAGTATGTATAATGACAGCTTTATTTTAAGTCCATCTTGATACTTGATGTTTAATATTATGTTTATAGCATTATCACCAACTCAGTATAGCATGTTGCGCCTGGCTCTTTAGCTAGAGGAGTAGGTGTAACAATTATATTTGTTGACACTTGGGTTGGCACGACAGAAGAGCGAGAGCCCGACGATGAAAATGGATAAAAAAGGGAGACCCATCAGTGTTAAATAATATGACCCTCCTAAAGAAAGCCTAGCCCATTCAGCCAAGCCCATTATCAACCCTATTTTAGCCAAGCCCACCATAAAAGCCACAAAGCCCATTTGAAAAGGCCATAACAGCACCGCCTCTTCAATGAGGCGGCGCCCTTGTGCGCCTCTATCTATAAAGACGCCGCCTCTTCACTAAGGCGGCACCTCTATAGAAACTGTAAAAAAAAGATGTTAAAAGAGATATTTATGCATGGATTTCTCATGCCAGTTGCCCTGTAATCACATTTCTCTGGAATGTAATTATATGGAGATATGGGGATGAGTGGGAGAGAAAAGAAGGGTGAGGGGAAGGCTTTAAAAAGCAAAAAAAGATTCAGGGGGCAGAAAAAGACTAAAAAGAGGCCAAAAAAAAGACACGGAGAAAAAAAAAAGCATAAAGAAAAAACCAAAGAGAACGTAAAAAAATAAAAAGAGGAAAAAAAAGAAGGTCCGTATGAGGTTTTCTATAGAAAATAGTGGAAATTCTACACCATCGAAGCTCCCTATCAAGTATCATTACCTTCTCAGGGCAAATCATTTTCATAAGTAATTTTTAACTTGTCTCATTTCACTCTTTATTGAATCTAATTATTTTTAAAGCACAACTTTAATCTTGCATATTGTTTAGTTGTTTGATTTGCCTTTGCAATTTAGATTTTGAATTTGGTATAGGTGTGTACAAAAGCTTATCTTTATTTTAATGATTGTGATTCGTGCTTGTATTTTTAACATAAGTATTGTTTGCTATTTATTGTTATCTTGTATTGATTTCAATTGACTTCAAAGTATGATTTTGATGTTATTTATTGTATTGTCTGATTATTTAGTTTGATTTCATGTTTTAATTTTGATCTGAGCATTTTTTTATAGAAACATCGTTCTGAGTCAATTCTGGTTGTTTATATTTTTTTGCCCGAGTTTGCAGAGGCCTTACTGCTTTATCGCTGAGGCGCTGCCCCAGTGAGGCCTAAATTGGCCCTTTTATGTTTTTATCTACATAGTCTTTGATTTTAATCGTGTTTAAATGATTATATGCGTGCATAGTGTGAGAATTCAGATAGAATTTTAACAGTAGCATTTTTATCATGTTTTCTTTATTTTGTTTTTTGTGTTTCTTTTTATTTATTTATTATTCCTTTTTTCTATTTATTTTCATGTACTAATCTTGTTGTATTTTGTAGGGTTTTTTTTTTTCCTTTTGAGAAGATTGATCCATAATTTGTATTGCAGGCTTTTTTTTTCCTTTTGAGAAGATTGACCCATAATTTGTATTGCAGACTTCAATACTTAGTAGCCCGTTAGTTACTAAACTTAATATTAATTTGAGGCTATTTTAGTTGTAGTTTATTTATTTATTATTATTATTTTTATTTGTATGTAAAAGAGTTGTATCATTTCTCCTCTCTTCCATTTCTTTGCATGTGTTTCATTTTATTTTTGTTATTTTGTCTGTTATGGATGGTGAGGATGAATGTTGTGATAAACCGATTTAATTGCATGTAAAATGGACTAATTAAAAACTTGGACCTCATTGTAAAATTTGAAAATTGTTTGGATAAAATTACAATTTGCATGTAATTAAGGAGATAATTAAATAATTAAAAATAATAAAACGCAAAACACAAACTGAGGTCGATCGCAAAGTCGGGTGGGCATTCCAAAAGTCCATACCTAGTTTTCGGACCTAGTCTCGAAGGACGGCTGCTGGGCTCCCTTCGTGAGATCCAATTGTTATAAAAGTTTCCCGGATCTCACCTGGGTGGTGACTCCCTTTTCCGATCTAAACCCAAAAGGCTTGTGGTTGTATTTTTAGTAAACTTTGAACTTGCACAGTGTCATAGTCACCGAATACTTGGGCGCGTGTTAAATCCCACCGCCTACAATATTACAAAATGTTTTATTTTATACCCTGACATGCATTATTCTATTTTCTATCAAATTGGGTTTGCACTTCTTTTTTAAGGCTTTGCCTAATCTTAAAATTATTACATATTTTATTGACTTATTATATTAAAATAAGTTTTTGTTGACGCTGCTATGAAATATTCCATTTTTCTATCAAATTGGGGGTACACATCTTTGAAAGCTTGAAATCTTGAAAATATTTTATATATGTATATATTAAGTATTTTATAATAAATTACTCGTTTAGATTCAGAAAAAAATTATTGGTGGATAATAACTAATAAAATTTTTTTAAAAAAATATTGTAGTATACATATTATCTCAGAATAAATAATTATAATTACCTAAGATTTTTTTTATATGTTTCCAATCGAAGGTTAATGAATAATAAAATTATTTGAAATATTTATTATTAAATTTGTTGTTTAAATGTAATGTACTCAAAAAAGTGGCCAAACAATCAACAATAATTAAAATTATACATATATATATATATATTGAATTTTGTAGAACTCAAAGAAACAGCATACTAATTTTTTTGGTTCAAAATTTCTTGGAGAAATAATATACAAAACTAAAATGATACATTCATGATTCAACTACAGAATGGAAAACAAATAATAATAATGAGAAATGAATAAATGCTAATTTGATAAACTGCACCGTCAGGGGTGTAACTGAGCTAAGCCGCTGGTGAGCGGCTTGGTGTTCGATTCGTTAAAAACTCGTTCGAGCTCATATATTGAAGCTCGTTTAATAAACGAGCCGAGCTCAAACTATGTAAAGCTCGGCTCGTGAAAGTTCGTGAACAAGCTCGAATAAGAGTTCGCGAACCGACTCGTAATTTTAATGCATTCATAATTTAATTTTAGAATACAATATATAAATTTTTATTCATTCAAATATTTTTAAAATATATTATTACAAAAAATTATAATTTTATAATAAATTATTTAGTAAATAAATTATTTTAAATTTTTT